>CM067372.1:128783920-128833920 GCA_034401795.1 Chaetoderma sp. LZ-2023a
CGACCTGTAAAAGTTAATCGATAGACATAGAGAATGATTCGACTGAGATATTACGCGAAACTTATTTTAGTGCTATTATTTAAATACATTTGAACCCGATCTAAGCGATACTGAAACACTAACCGTTTGGGTGTATAGATAGGGTAGGGATGTGTACAGAGGTAGGGTTTGGAGATATTAACTTTCAAAGCGTAAGGAGGAGTGTGTAGGGTATATTTTAAATAGGTTAAATAATGGTATTAAAAACCCGGCTCAATATATAAATATATAACAATTTACTTGAGTCACCCGCCCCCAACCCCACCCCCTCATCCTCCCACCACAACCCACGCACCATATAACTACGTATCGCCATCCACACATGTGCACATTTTAACCAATAATAAATCAGAAGATTACTTACTTACTGGCCTTCGATGAGGGGTATGCTAGTAATATTCTACGTTACGGGTTAGAACAGTATACGTAGTACAAACATGACAGCTCAACCGTTTCCCCACCCACCCGCACGTTTTGCCAATTCGCTCACGCTCAAACCCACATACATCCCAAATTACGCTTGACACCCCTGACCTACCCCGATACGAAACCACACTCCTCAACTCTCTCACCCCACCCTAGGCTATCGTAAAATTAGATCCTAGGGATACCCTGAAAGCCATATGGTTTAGTATGATAGTCGTTAAAAAGTATACGTATTTTTGTAAGTAAATCCGAAACGTTTCTCAGTATCCTTACTCAAATGTCTACGGTCTTTCTTCCTAATGATAGTATTAGGATACTGAGCGAACGTTTCGAGATTATGATCGTTGGCTGTGGCTAACAGAGTATCGAATCCCAACCCCGTATGTGCTGTAATTCAACGTTAAGCCCTTAATTTTGCAGACATTGTTAATATCCCCAGAAGGCTCGTCTAGCTGTCTGTATTCGTAACTCTTCGGACCAGTGATGACAAACTCTGTTATTTCACTACGAGTCTGTCGTGGTAAACGGGGATTAGGCAAGGTTTATCACGTTTTTGAAATGCAACTCGAGCCTACGGCTACAATGCTTCGTAGCAAACGAACCCTGGCATGACTTGTGACAAACGTGGCGATCATGATATTGCTGCGATTATCCGCCAGCACGAATTGGTTCAACTTTTATAATTTTTGAAGCGAACCAAGTGACAAAGTGTCACAAGGCTATTTATGTCGTCTTTAACCAAGTCATACCACGAGTCAAATTCCTTATGTGCTGACACAGACATACTGTTAGTGCCGTAAGTGTCAAGCAAGGGGTATGCCCCTACATAATCAAAGAATACATTACTGTCTAGGAGATATGAAACAAATCTTAGATCTTAGGTAGATTGAATATCGTGCGTAGTTGATGCATTTGAAATGGAATACACGCTAGGCTGTCCTTAAAATGAATGCCCCTAACATTAAAATACACCACTTTATTACCGTTCATTATTATGCTGGCCAGTTTAAGCAGATCGTTTCTAAAGAGCCACTCCGCCACCAGATGCAAGTCAAAACCACGACTATTATGAGCTATAGCGATGTAGTCACGAAAACGCAGAACATTAGTCTTATGCTTACCCTCATACTCAGATCTCGTTGCTAATGACCATTGCATGAAAGTGGTTAGAGTAGTAGAACCTTCGAAGATAACCTCTCTTCGAAGTTCATCGCATTCCGCACAATACTCGTCATGCAGTTTGCTAATGCATACGTAGCGAGCTATCTGAACTACGACATAAATAGCCTTGTGACACTATGTCACTTGGTTCGCTTCAAAATTATAAAAGATGAAACATTGAGGGATGGACGATAAGTCCATATTCCTGTTTTTAGGGTCACGTGCCTTACTCTTCGCCGCTAAGCTCATATGTTCTTCGTTATAACTCTGCATATAACAAACGTAGTCACGTAAATCAACTTCAGTCTTGCAACTATTTCCCCTGTCTGCAAGGTTTAGAGCGAGAAGCAACGTCTAGAAGTTTGCCACATGCCCCGCAAGACTTATGCATAGCACACATTCCAGAGTTGCCGTGATTGTTGTAGCAAACCCCACTCTTAAACCATCTGCTACAAGCTTCACAATAGCGATTAGCGATCTGGTTGCAGGGTGGAGCCGCTTGACATAAACGACAGCGTTTTGCGTGGGTAAGCTACGTCGCAATCATCACAGTAATAACCACAGTCTTTCAAGGCCTTAACGCTGGTTATGTATGCGTAATGATCATTATACAGAGATAGGGGCAGACGCTGAACGCAATTATCAGCACCCCTGTATACGCAGCCTTTATTCTCAGCCTTGCTATACACTCTTAGAGGGCCAAAATGTCTTAGAATGCATTCCAGGCATCGGGCCCGC
The DNA here is from genome assembly GCA_034401795.1 of Chaetoderma sp. LZ-2023a. Classification (NCBI taxonomy): domain Eukaryota; kingdom Metazoa; phylum Mollusca; class Caudofoveata; order Chaetodermatida; family Chaetodermatidae; genus Chaetoderma; species Chaetoderma sp. LZ-2023a. Next base: position 128,786,285 of record CM067372.1, read on the forward strand.
AAGCCACGTCAGTAGGCACACATGCCTGAGCGTGCAACTCTAAAGCTTTCGTCTGTTGGTGATGGTTATTACCTAAGATTCCTACAACTAAGCGTTTAGCCTGCCTTCTAATCTACATACAGTCGGCCTTCGATGCTGACGAATCTAGATAACATAGCTATACATTGGGCCATACACATACTATCTAGATTCCTGACAGTGATACAGCTTTTTTCAGTGTGGCTTCGAACTCCAACTCACCGAGATATAATTTGGCAAGATTACTATTCCACCATGATCCACTAGGCATCTCTATGTGAAAAATCTCCATAGAAAAGTTCCCATCGAGACATATGTCTCGCTAAGATTGACTGACTTCAGAAATTGCGTTCATTAATTGTGTAGCCATCAGATGTTGGACATGGGCAAAGTCCACATGGATCGGGGTATTTAAAGCTGGGTGATTTATCGTAACCCTGCTGTAATCTTGAGGTGATGCATTCATGCTAGCATAAAATATAGAGTGCACACGCTCTGAAACTGCAACCAAATTCTCTGTAATAATGGCATCTGTATTAAAGTTGGCAGAGTAAGAATTTTCAAAATATTAAAATGCCTGGACTGAAAAGTGCGTGTGAGAGTGAGAGTTGTATCGTACATATAATCGATGGCGGGTGTGTCGGGTCTAGGCATAGCTGTTACAACGTCATCAGAATGTCTCACACACACACCCCACACCCCGAGAAATCCCCACTCTACAGCGCTAACCCTTTCACTGATCATATTAGCCTCCATATCCATATCATTCGTTTCAAATAAATTAAGTCTGCAGACTTGAGCGGATTTATTTGTGCAATTCTTGTAATTATTCTTGCTAGTCTTCTTAACCGGGTATAGGGTGCGCTAACACAGTTGCTAGAGGTGGGGTGTAGATTGGTAGCTGCAGGGGTTGGGTTGGTAGCATTGGGGTGGGGCAAGTTGGCTACGCTGTTCTCGGGGTCAGGGGTGGGGCGTCGGCATTAGCGTTGATGGAGATCGGGGAGATCGCGGATTCAAGCAGTCTCCAAAATTTAGAGTTTGGGTTGGAATGTAGGGGTTGATGGGGTTGCAGGTGTGTAATGTGGGACATTACAGGTTGATAATTTTGAACCATGGTTAAGAGTTCAGTATCGTTTAGACCGTGCATTAAAATATCGATATTACATTGCAATACATCGTCGTCTTCAGAATTAGAACAGGTGTGAAGATCTTGGGAGATATTTCGCTCTTCAAAGCTATGAAAATTAAAAAAATTTCCCAACTTTTCCACAGATGTTATAGTATTTAAAACGGTTTCGCTCAGTACCTCACCCGAAGCCTGCTCTATGGCCCAGTTTAACTTCGTAGGCTCTGGACCCTATGCAGGCTCGTCACTCCTCGAGCTCGTTGAAGCATCTCCAAGGTTCGATCTCCCTGAAGACTGCCTAAATATCGTAGTCATCGTCGGAGTCATCCTAGTCGACGATGAAGGAACCGATGTCACTCCACTCGCCATCGTCGACCGCATATATTGAGAGTAAGTTCGCGATGCTGCAAAGCAAAAATGAATAAAACAAATTAAATTGTATATTTCTAGACAAGGTCTTTTTTCATGGTCATATGTAATGGTCATAAGTTGCTGTCATAAGTCGCTGTCATAAGGCTCACCTATGTCGCAACATCATCAAGCCACCCTGAACCCAAATACCTAAACCTAGCATACCCATAGCACAACCCACAACCCCTCAGCAACCCACCCCTCAACAAACACCACCCCACAAACCCCACAACCTCTACCCCAAACCTCAGCCGCAACTACAACCCCCCCCCCTCTCCCACCGCACACACTAGCCACTAGCAAGAACCCACCCACAGCGTCCTCACACACCCAGCAACACCCTCAACAACCCCCCACCCATAAACCCCACAACCACTCACCCACCCCACACACGCAACCACAGCCACCTCCAACACCCGCACCCCCACCCTAGTCAACTCACCCTCATCCAAAATCCAAGCCCCGCCCAACTAGCTCAACCCAGTTCGAACAGAAAACAGTAAAGTCTACACTCACTTACATTCAGCTTGACTGTCGAACATTTCTACGTGATGGTAGTACGATGAGAAATCTGTCTCAGTCATCACCAGTCTGATTATGTCTCTCAGGTGAGTTAATGCTAGATCATCATGACGGATGTCACAAGAGTTTAATATGCCCTCCTGGGTTGTTAATGGAGTCGCCATTAATTCTCGTTCGATGGTTAGTGCTTGGCTATTGCTGGAGGAATCGAGGTCGTTATGATTGACAGCATCTAACACATCCTCCAGAATAGCCAAAGGGTGCGCTCTATCGATCCAGGTTGCTGAATACATCCCCCACCCCAAAGCGCTACCATCTTGACATCCGTCAGGGTGTTGACTGTGCACTGCTAGGTCGATATACGAGATTCGTGTTCTTCTGCTCCTTCAGAATCGGTGGATTTGTCATCCTCGTACATCAACTGCCTCTTGCATCCGCCTACAAAAGTATCATCATCAGAGGTTAGCTCATTGGCCGAACATTTACGTGAGCCCTTGATGCTCTCAAGAATCATATGTAGATTAAAACGAATAACAAATGGCTAAAATAATATTTTGTAAAAAAAAAAATTATGTCATGGGAGGTAACCACGTCATTCCGTGCTCGAGCTATAGCTCATTATGCAAAACTTGCTTTTTTGCCAAGAGAACGCTGCAAATTAAAAAAAGGTCTCAACTTGTAACTTAAAGTAACATTATACAGGGGTCTAAATGGTATAATAACTTCGAGTTACATTCAGCTAGTAACATGTAAAAACTCTGCTTAGGACTTAATATACATTACTAATTAATCGAAAGGTTGTATTTCTATTTTTCAAATGTATGGCAAGCAAACCCTAACTCGACAGACCTGCAGTGCAATGCTGGATTCTTGGACATACCAACACCAAGAACCACATGACAAAATTTAACGCACACACACACACACACCCCAGTCCGCCGCCCCCCACTCCACCCCCTCAACTTCCACGCTATCTCTAGTGTTTTCCATTTTAATAAATCAAAAAAGGGCTTAAAACAACGACACAGATCTCGCACATGTTAAGTGTCAAAAATCGATATACTATTCCTTTAGAGTCGTTTTTTAAAACACATGCCAACCATTGTTTAACAAAAAAATAATGATTTTTATATTTTAAGCCAGTTAACGTTGTTACGTTGACATAATCTTTAGACTCAGACACAGCATTCATTGTGCAGTTACCGAACGCTAACGAGTTCACATGTTATATTGTAAGCCCAGTTAATGACGTTATGTTGATATAATCTTTAGACTCAGACACAGTGTTCTCTGCTCAGTTATTGAACGTTAACGAGTTCCCATGTTCATGAGTTATTTGAATAAACGGTAAGCTCCTTAATATGTGAGACACACAGCTGCAGGATTAGTACGCTACCAAGTTTTCGGTCAAGTTTTAAATTTGAAATAGCTAAGGATCAAAGTAGAAACCTGAGGGAATAGATCAATTTCATTGGTTTCTAATAGAAATTGACACATTCTTAGAATGAATAAAATTATCTCTAATTTGATGCCTGAAGCTAGTGTAAACTGGAATACTCTATACATCGAGCCAGCGATTTCGGCCTTGTTACTGTCACAAAGCTCGACGAGCTCAGCCATATATATCCGAACATATGTTTCCATGATTTCGATAATATTTTTATTATTATAAGAGTTTTGAAATGTTGTATACACTGCTACACACTCTAGCGCTCTTCAAGCTTTGTAAATCAATGGCACAAAATGTATATACAATTTAAACAAGGAACATCCACGCTAGTAAGCGAAATAATTAGATACAGAGCTCAGATATTCGATAAAACACCTGAACGAATTATATTATGCTACGGGGCATATCAACCTGCTTACGAGAGGCTGGGTGCGGGTGTAGAGCTATATTCAGGAGTTCAAGATTTAGAAATAGATTCCAACGTAGCTAATCTAATTATTCTTGACAATCTGACGGAGGACGTAGATAGCAGGGTTACTGCATTGTTTACAAAACGAGGGCATCACGAGAATTCAATGATAAGTCATTTGATTCAGAATATTTTCTCGAAAAATAAGCACCACAGAAATATTTTGCTGAATTGTTATTACCTAATCCTATTTAAGAATCCTAGAGATGCATCCAGTATAACTACATTGGCTCGTCAAATGTTTCCTAGACATAGATCGACATTGCAGGATTCATATAGTGATCTCTGATCAATTACCAGTCTTACAGAATTTAGTGAAAGCCAAACCCGAGCAACGCAAGCTAATTCTAGAACATTGTAATAAGGGTTTAGCCAATGCTGTGTCCAAATGCTGTTTAAACCTAATTCGTGAAAACATAAAATTAAATCGAAAACATCATAAATGCTTATGTAAATACTGTGATAACATTAGATTGCTCAGTAAAAGCAAGACACAATTATATAAAAGACGATGAGTCATTTAATGAGGGGGTTTCTTACACCTTCTACTGCCACCAGTATTATTGCTTATTTCTAAATTATTCAGATAATAATACCAATAATAGCAGTGTTGCCAGGGAAGCTCTGATGTGCGCGCATGCCCGCTACACATTCTAATGGACTTAGCCGTTTTAATGAAACCTCTCTCATAGGGCTTTATACATGTGTACTATCCTACTCAGGGGTGGGGGGCATGCTTGGAATGCACCCAGAGTGGTCGTCCCATACCAAGATAAGCTGGGACGGTTCGTACCCGTCTGGTTGATCCGTGCTACACCATCAGCTTTACACTAATTACCCGTAAGATTGCAGCGCTGGATGCCTGAAGGGGACGGGTCTTCGTGATCGAACGAGTCCAGACATGTAACCTCTCAATCATCCTTAATTACCCTCTCATTAATCCTTGTCAATCATTACGCTAATTACCATTAAGCTCACCTCATTGGATGATAGGAGGCACGTGATTTAATGAGGGGATAGGCATATGGTCATCCTCTACATCTAACATCCAATCAGAACTGGAGGAGAGTTGGGCGCCTTTTTCACATCTGTATACAAAGGCGGCAAAGATCAAAGGAAAAAAGATGATAATGATTCAAATTAGTTGGGTGCTCTGACACAGCAACTACTTTTCAAAGGCGCCCAGCGCGCTCCACCTCTACTTATATCTAGAAAGGGCAGATGATTCAGATGAGGCCATCTTTGAATTCAAGTTGCACACCATCTAATATTTTATTTTGATCTCAATAGCTTCAGCTGGTTGATAAAAAATAAAACCCACGCACTATAAAGATGAGTTATCGCCACACTTGCGTCCCATTTCGTGTCGCAAAAACATCCGGTATACCATTCATATTAGCGAGCAATTCAAATTATATGCATTAATACCTCAGATCTCAGTGACAGGGTAATTTCTCCAAGTGTATCAGCGACATCTGTAAGGGTATGTTATTACCAGTATAACCCCTGGCATACACCAATCATGGTATTTATTATTTTAATGCCTCTAGTCGCAGGGTTTGCTATGGCGACGGGCTTGGTCAAATACTCACGCTAATTGTTTCGGACACACGCATACCTTGTCCTCTGAGGACATTCTTGCGAATATTTGGAAACTAATTTGACGAGGATATTTTTTACCATATTAAATCAGTCAAATTTGTTTTCTGGTAACGTTATCTGAAAATACAGACACGTGCATTTCAAGGGTTGAAGGGTTTAAACCTATTACTTTTATTAATCTGCAAGTTGTCCATCTAGTAAACTGTCTGACTGGTGAAATAAATGCAGACTACATTTGCCATAGGTGTTAATTATGTTGAATATTCTGAAAATAATTTGATTGAAAATTGTTTTAATCAATTTTTTTTAATATTCAGCCGATCCATAGATATAGCCCATTGCAATTATCGTCTGATGGCCTGCAGCAGTCAACCAAATAAATATACAGTTTCAGCCATGAGCTGTCAACCTTTTGATATATACATATCTAAAGCTGCGTGATATACACCGATCTCACATCGTAAAGTGGTTCAATATGTTGACGGGTTGAAAACCCCATAATCATGCGCAAACCGAAAACCCGAGTTTAATTACTGATTAATCTTTTTTTAAATTATAAATTTACCCCTTAACTCGGTCGCTGCAGTGTCTTGAGAACTGTCAATTTGCAGATCTAAAGAAGTCTATTTTTTGTAAATTACATCTGAAATTACTGGCTAGATAACGAAACCAGACATTCCAACAGTAGATTTTTAGAAATAGTCTTCCTTAGTCTGGAAATTTCACATTTTCCGTGAAAAAATTATAATTTTAATGACCAAATTTGCCCATTAACGGCTGCCAACTCAGGCCCATATTAACGTTATTTCCGTTATTTTCTATTCCCATTCAATCTTTTCCAATATTTAGAAACTAATGTGACTGCAAGATGCTGTTGTTTGTAGCACCAAATCCTAGTAAAATTAGTTTCGAAATATCTAATCATCCGCAATAATATTTATAAAGATGTAAACGCATGCCTTTCTATTGGTCTTTCGTATTCAGCGTTAACATAATCTAATTGGGTATACAATGTTTTATCTCATCAATTCTTGAGTGCATGTTTGACGCTTGTTCAGCATGCATGCTAATAGACGAGTATCATGATGTGTGAATGATTAAGTTATCACAATTCTTTAAAAACACACGATTACCTAATTCTAAGACGAATAGTTCAACCCTTCTGACAATCTAAACAGTTAGTCCATATCGTGAGTTCCGCGGAATTTTTAAATTGTCGCAATTCAGATGCAAAATAAGCGTGTTTATTGGTGCCATATTCCTGAGCACGTGAGTTTTCATAGCAAAGGTATGTATCCCACCCACCTCATGAATAAATAAGTATTTAAAGCTAAGATCACAAGTTAACGACCACCTTAACCAGTGCTGTCAGTCCGCGCTATACCCGTTAATAGCCTTAATTCAATAGGTGTGTGCTCTAACTGCCCCCCCCCACCATGCCCCCTTCTAACGCAGCAAACTCACCATTACCGGGATGTCTAACCAATGTAAATGATAGGACTCGATTACCACTTGACAAGCAGTCTAAATAATAGCTTATTGTTTAACTGATTGATAAAAACTAAGGTATATATTCCGTTGTTAGACTCGTGATAAATAAACATAAATATATATATATATATATATATTTCATTAACAAATATTACATAGGCCTACAATAATTGCACTAACTCATCCTTGGCCCCACCCACTCTGTAAAACTGATATATGGTTCAAACCAGTTTGAAAATTGACATCGTCACCGGTTTGAAACGTGAATTAAAAGATTCTCAGTCTGTGAATTACAGGATTCTCAATAGCAAGGTAATCGTACAGGTAACTTGTTGAAAAGGCTGTAGCAAAGTTGGCAGGAATCTGTTGCTGCCATAGGCAACAACATCACCCATTCAAATTAGCTTCATAATATGCAACATAATAGTTCTTGTGTTGTAGATCATTTAATATTTTCCCTTGAGGGTTCAGAATGTTAAACGCATCATTGTCCACCAGCATGGTAGTTATGGTAGTTATACTGTCAACAGGAGGAAATGAATGGCCCATGTCTGACACCTGGAAATTGGTCCATGCCTCCATAGCAGACATTCAGTAATCATATTGATGGCAAGATGATTATGTTGAAACCTGTCACATGACAAGGCTCCGGATGGCTTGGTCAGAAGATAATACGGATCGCAAACGTGTTTTTCGCATGAGTTTACAAAGATCTTAGTGAGAATGAGTGTTAGTGAGTTTCAAATGAACTACATGGAGGGATCCGATCAGTAACTCAACTAGCTGACATTTTAATCAATTACGTCTCTGGTTAGATGATACCACAATCAAAATGGCATAGCCCTGTCACTAAACTCGAACGCTCTCTAACGAGAATGCAGCATATATTTGGTGGATTTACAGTTTAATAAATTCTATGTTGAATATTTTGAAAATAATATGTCGTGGGCCTGTTGCTTCCATAGACAAAACATAGTCCAGTCAAAATTAGTTTAAAAATATTTAAAAGCTTACATATATGGTTATGGTGAAATTTAGATTTCAACGATTCAAATCGATTCATTTGTTATAGTTTTCCTTCACTAACTGCAGATAAATAGAGGAGTAATTCACATGTAAAAATGAATGTATAGTATATATACACCTGTGCAAAAGTTAAGCACCACCCTATTTTTACGCACATGCGAGGGTATATTCATGTGCTATGAAGAAAGCAATAGCATAAACATTTATGTACCCATCCATCTTAGTGCAAGAGGTAATAATGCAACTAGAGGAATGCTGATTATGATGGTGGGGAAACACTGTATGTTTTTGTTTGAACTTGAAAACGAGGCCTGAATATGGTTACGTTGACACAACTGACAACTATTGCCCTACTGTTGACACACGTGGCTAGATTGTCATTAATGGTGTCTGAAAACGAAGTTTAACGTCTGTGCACGAGTTTGAGACTGTCATTATTAATACCGGGTATATCCACCTTGTGCCTGGATGACGGCCTGGACACGACGTCTCATGCTGGTCACCAACCGACTGATACGCCATTGTGGTATTCGTTGCCATTCAAGATGGAGTGCGTCTGTTAATTCCTGTAGGTTCTGCACAGGAGGATCCCTCCTTCTCACCATGTTTCCCAGAATGTACCAGATATGCTCAATAGGGTTCATGTCAGGGCTCCTTGCTGGCCATGGTAGGGTTTCGATGGCATTCTGGCGGAGGTATTCATGCACAGCTCTAGCACGATGTGGTCGGGCGTTGTCATCCATGAATATAGGGTGGGTTCCAGGTGCATGATTTACAAAATGAGGGACCACAACTCTATCCAGTATGGAATCTTGATATCTTTGTCCATTTAGTGTTCCAGGTACAGTCAACAGATCCAGCTTACAATCAAATGAGATGCACCCCCATATCATAACGGAACCTCCACCAAATGGAACTTCTTCCATGATGTTACGTTAGTCGTACGCCGTGCGTCTGGACCTCCATACACGAGTTCGACCATCTGTGGCATGAAGCAGGAACCGACTTTCATCGGACCAGTGTACCCGTCTCCAGGATCTCATGTTCCAGTGTCTTCTTTCGTTGCACCACCTCAGACGCTCCTCTTTGTGGTGTGCAGTGAGGAGAGGACGTCTGACAGGTCTCCTAGCTTTCATGCCAGCAGCATACAGTCTCCTTTTGACGGTAGACATTGACACTCTATTGCGCGTTTCCCATTGCTGGCTGAGCACTCTGCTGTTGGTGAATGGAGATCTCCTAACAAGGCGTACTAGGGCTCGATCATCACGGGCAGTAGTCTTCTTCGGTCTTCCAGATCTAGGCCTGTCCTTCACCTCGTTAGTTTGCCCATGTTTTGCAATCAAACGACTGATTACAGTATGGTTAATGTTCAGCTGTCTGCCAATCTCTCTGCATGACATACCAGTGGTATGCATGGCTATGATTTGCCATTTCACACGATCACTTAACCTTCGTCTTGCCATAGCGGTTCACAATCAAGAGATAATTCTCTCTGTACAAATAAACCACGGTCATGAACACAAAATTCCTAATCTTGTCGCCTAAATCTGTATGTAATTTTCTACACCTCAAACTGGACTTTTACATAACTGAACACGTGTCCTGTTTCCCGCCACGCACGGACATCAAGCGGCGTGAAGTCATGCATGCATGTGCATTTCGTAATTGGAATTATGTCAGCTAACGCGGGGACAAAAAGTATGGCAGCCTAGTTGTACCATCATGTTTCTACGTTCTATTGTTTTTGCTGGTGCTTAACCTTTGCACAGGTGTATATATACATACATCCTGGCCCTATAGCAATACGATGTCGCCCAATGAGAAAATCTATGACAACGACAGCTTCCAATCAAATTATTTTCAAAATATTCAATAGATTTCCAGTATAGATGACTTGAAATTGAGCCACTAGAATTCAAATGACTAGGTGGCTAACACATGTATAAATAACAAATAAGATATACATATTTGCATAATAGTGAATTATTACAATTTATAGGGCACGTGTTGGGTGGCCGAGTGTGGGGTGGGGTGGGGGGGGGGGGGAGGGAGCTCATCAATGTAATGTGTTATTTATTGATTCTTTTTAGAGATGTGTTAATGAGACATGATTAGTATCTGTAGTTACAGAATTTGTATTATCTAGAACCATTCGAAAGTGTAAATTATTGTCTGTCAATAGCTATGGCAACTAATCAGGGCACGCTTTTATATCACATGGCTATTCAGAAAATGCAGAATCATTTTGGTGTAAACATGTCACTCTCAACGTTAACTTTTTCTGGGGGGTTTCAAGAATTCCCTCCAAATCATTGTTTCAAAATGCTTATTGAACTATGTCATTTGGGAACAAAGTGTAAGAAACATAAAATCAGGTATTAGGAACACAATCTGTGTATGAGGGCAAGTAGATGTTATGTACCCCGTTGAATCACGGGTTTCATAATACAGTTTCCAAATCATCAATCAATGGTGCTTAATAATTATTTTATACGAAGGAACTACACTCATAACGTGCGTACCCAGCTTGTAATATTCAGATACAACTCTGATAACGACGATTACTGGACCGATATTGCAACAACACCAGGCCCTCCCTATTGGTCAAGCATTGGTTCAATAATGGCCAAGTCACGTGCGCTATCAGTGATAATGAATCATATCACCAATATCATGGTATCAATATCAATATCAACAATTGACCGTTCCAGTTTATCCATATGTCATATGACGTCATAATCAACTCTGTGTCGTGTAGGGTAACGTCATAATTATCACAGCAACAGTGCCCAGTCGACTTAGTTTCAAAATAGTCAACAGCTTACCTGTCTAGTTTTCCGGGAATTGATAGGCAGGGCGTTCGGAGATCGCTGATCGCAACACAATGGACCTTTCCATTTTTAGATATGCCCGCCCATCACTAGCTAAGCTCCACCCTCACCTTGCCGTGTTGGGATTGATCGATCCCCAAATGCGCTAGCTATCAATTTCCTGAAAATTATACACGGAAGCTGTTGAATATTTTATAACTAATTTGACTGCCTATGGCGGGTTGAGCGCCCAGTCAAATTAGTTTCAACATATTCAACAGAATATTTATTAAATAGTAAAAGCAAACAATTTGTACAACAACGCATAGACCGTCTTCAAATATGCGTTCGTGACGTACTTATCGACGTCATTCATGACGTCATTCATTATGATGTCATTGTACACACCACGCTGTTAATTATGACGTCATATGATGGGTGGGTACTCTGGAAAGGTGAATTGAGGTGTGGGTGACAACATTATATGAGAATTAAGAATCCGGGTACTCATGTTTGAAAGGTTTATCAGAAGACAGCCATTTAATCTATTACGCTTCGACACTGAATGAGGAAATACAACAGTGTCTGGTCCGGGAATAACTGTATAAATAGTCAGCAGAAAACATAATGGCTACCAATCAACTGCGGCTCCTGTTTGATAAGGTTGCGTATAAATCATGAATTCTTGACACGAGCCTACCCACACCAAAGACTCATTCGCTTAATGAACATTCTGCACTGTGTCAGACTAAATAACGAGACAGGAGACATTAACAACGGGAAGTTATGTTTGTAGGTGATGGTTGGTTGTAATACAATCTCGTAGTCATTCATCATCGTCGTATTATCTAACATGTTCACCAACATACATATATGGTTGTTTTTTTAACGAGAGAGAGAGAGAGAGAGAGAGAGAGAGAGAGAGAGAGAGAGAGAGAGAGAGAGAGTGAGTGAGTGAGTGAGGGAGAGGGGAATAAGAGCATCACGGTAAAGAATAACAGTTTGAACAAGTGAGAAAGGTAATGTGGCGAGGAGCTCTTAATTCTGTGTTCACCATGCGTGTACATGTTGGACTCTTTGCCGTGTAATCCCTCGTCTTTGTTAATGTCGCAAATAGAAAGTTACTTGAAGCGGTTGGTATTCACTATATATTGTCATGCGGTGTTACATATCATAATATTCTTGTCCAAGCCGGCATAGAAGTTGATTAGCCGTCTTAAGAGAGATATAATTTACGACGAGCTGATTTTGAAGGGATGCTTTTTGGTGGTCAAAAGAGGGAAATGGAGGACATAGTGAGTTGTGGATTTCAGATTAAACTAAACTTGCCAACTCGTGATTCCAAATGTATGGGTGAGTGTGTATATACCGAGGTATGCGGCCTAACGTATTTTCCTATTTGTAGGAAATAACCCACTGAATCCTTCATTGTTGGGAGAAATATCTAATCTTCTTGCTGCTAACACGTTAATTACTTTATTTGGCACCTGGGTAAAAAGATAAAATTACCATGCACAGTTTATGAAACTCGTATATGTCTGTCTGTCGGTCCGTCAGTCTCTCTATGTCAGGTTGTTGACATTTCTGACCCTATGTCGCAATGAATGTGTGTACACACGCCTTAAGAAGTGTAATTAGTTTCACATGACCATTGTGTTGAAATCTACCAATATCGTCATCAGCATCGTCTTTAAGGCTAACCAGTTGGAATTATTTAGAAAACGTACAATTACTTAATTGTAACGTGAAGTTTCTATTAATTACTGCCGTTTAAATCTATACAGACTATGCAGATTCACAAAGATTACTCATATAAACTGAGCGGATATTTCATTTATTCGTTTGTAATTTGGTCAAGTGAACACACTGTGAAAACACGGTTACAACAACAACCTGTCTAAGAACGCTGAATACACGGAATGACTGTCGATGGCATTCAGCTCAACAGTTGACTGGCTCTTTTACAAGAATTACAAGAGCCCCAGTAAACTGCATAGTATGAAGATATTCAAGGTATGTGCTGTTCTGTGTTCGTGGAATTATTCTTAATGCTGATACTCAAAGCTGCTGGAATGTATGGACACATTGTCTTCTGCCCGTCACATGCGAAGTACAAACAAGAGCATAAGCATCACTCGTGGTGGTGCGGCATAGTTGGCGGGTGGATATTGAATCGCTGATCACCATCTCACATCGTAGAGCCCAGTAAGCGGGAGTTGATCCGGAAAACGAGCCCTGTTGATTAGGCACACGTTGTGAATATCGGATTCTAGGATTAGCTACCCTCAGATCCGCCGAGTATAATATTGTATAATATTTAGTACTTGGAAGATATTGGCGTATGATCCTCAACACTGTGCATTGAAATCAAAGTGCTAATTTCTCGATTGTGAATATTTATTACAGTATCGTCACATTACGTCATTTGGGGATTCCAAAGTACAAGGAATTATAAACCGTTATTGACAGGTCAGATGCGAGGCGTGTATGAGCGTGAATAGTGCGTAGTTTTATTACATCGCAGGGGGAAAACCCGATGACTGGTTTGATAATGACCTTTAACGAGTGCAAATAGACTGAATGTCAGGATGACTGTTTGAATATTTTTTAGAGAATTGTTTTTCAAACGAAAGGCTGGTAATTACGATCAGTGTGAGCAGACCAATTATACTGTTCAGATTTGAAATCAGTTTGATTGAGTTGGGTGTGATTATCACCAACCAATCTAGTTTTGTCATTTCGGATATTTTAATAGCCGTTTTGGATTTGGGTTTGAACAGAGCTATAAATTACCAGAAATAAGGAGGCGGCCGTAGAACTGGTTCCGGTATTTTATCACACCTGGCTGGCTTCTCGAATAAAACAGTTCCGCCGATTCTATCATTTTGAAGTCCAGGAACTGCTCGCGAACTTCCAAATGTCGATTGAATTTTCTAATGAATGCTTGGCGCTTAAAATTATCTCCATGCGGGCTCAGCTTACATATAAATAACTTGCACTTGCGGTGCTAGCGTGTGTACGTTACACACTAATTTCTCAATATCTTTGAGTGCGTCAGCGACAGGGCTGTCAGAATTGTTCTTTCCCGCCATTACTATTATGTTCGTATGGTTTTGAATATCTATGGAATATAGAACTTCCAAAATGTACATTATCTTGGCTCCTCTACAGCACTTGACTTGCACTAGAGGAACCAGACCGTTCTAATGTATTCTCTTCAATATCGATGATCCTATTATGAGTGTCTGTTTGGTTGGATTAGCGGTGTAGTTCTCATATTTTGTGTTGGGAGCTGATTTGGCATTCGTTATAACACCAATGTGTTTCTGAGGAGGAGTTTCTGGCGCACTCTTAGGCTTAATTTCCTCACATATTTCTGATTTCTTTGTTGTAGCGGTTTTCTGATCACAGATCTTAGGCCTAGTTATTAGCATCTGACTGGGCGTGTCAGGTTTCTCTGAGGCACGGTCAAGTGTATCTGGAATACTATCTGTATTATTGTTTACATGATTTTGTCTATCTTTTTTAAGATGTCGATCGCATGCCCCTCTAATGGGCCATCATGTCTCGCGTGTTCCACCGCGTCAACACTTCTATCCACTATTATTTTAGTTATTGAGCTGTTTCGTAGCCTGTTATTTTCCTCGTTTAATGCGCTTATTTGTGCTTCCTTTTCGATCTGTCATAGAGTGGCATTGCCAGTTATGGCAGAAACCTCGGTTCCATCCCACTATACCGCTTGCGGAATAAATAGTGTTCGTAGACTAGCAGCCAATTATGTATTAGATATATCGCGGTTCTCTCCTGAAATCACATCGCACAATCAGTATAACAATTATACGTATAATAAACCGTTGTCATGACTCTGCTGATCAACACTGACGGTTTGTTGATAGCTAACCGCTATCACGTGACACATCCACACGACAAGCTGGTGTGATGAAGAATACCATATTAGATTAATTACTGTCCAATCGACAAGCTGATATCCACAATAACACGAGTGCAATCGCTGACACCCTGTCGAGTTCTGGCAATCTTTCACGCTGGTATGGACCTAATGAAAATATCACCAAAGAAACATTGGACAAATAAACACAAACAAACGCCCCTTATTCACTAAATAATCTATGGAGGTCTGGTAAAATAACACAGATCTAAACGTACCTGTTGACATATATTATTATCGACACGTTTTTAAAAAAAACGTGGGGGATATTGTAATCGCCTCCGTCCGTTTGTCCGTCTGTTCGTCCGTCAAGCTATCTCCTCCAAAACCATTGGATGGATTAAATCAAATTGGGTATGTGTGTTACTCATATGATTATGCTTTGCAAGACGATATTTAGATTTGACTCCCCCACGAGGGGACGTGGCAGGGGTCAAAAGGTCAAATCAGTTGTAACGCAACTCCTCCGAAATCGCTAGACGAAACTGAAGCAAGTTTGATATCTGAGTTACCCATATGATTGCGGAGCGCAAGAGGCCATTTAGATTGGGTTCCGCCCCCATGGAGCGTGGGGCGAGGGGGTGGGGCGGTGTCAAAAGTTCAAATTTCATCCTGGGGAAATAGATTGTAATGCATTTGCTTCGAAACCGTTATACGGAATACAACCAAATTTGGTCTGTGGGTTACCCATAATAATATGAAGTACATGGGTACATTTACATTTGGCCCTGTGCCCATGGGTGGGCGTGTGTGTGGGGGAGGAGGCCAAAAGGTAAAGGATTTATTGCAATACAACTCCTCTGACACTGTTAGACGGAATTCAACCACATTTAGTACGTCAGTTACCCATATCAATGTGGAGTGGATGAGCACGTTTACATTTGGCACCGCCACCAGGGGATTGGGGGACGGGGTCAAAAGGTCATGCAATTGATTGTAATGCAACTCCTCTGAAAGTCAACTAAATTTGATATCTGAGTTACCCAAATGATTACGGAGTGCAAGAGGCCATTTAGATTTGGCTCCGCCCCCAGGGGACGGGAGTGGGGTCAAAAGGTTAAATTTTAACATGCAGAAATAGATTTAACACATCTCCTCCGGAACCAGTCAATGGAATTCAACCAAATGTGGTATGTGAGTTACCAATATCAATGTGGAGCCGATGAGCACGTTTACATTTGGCCGCGCCGCACGAAATTCAACCAAATTTGGTATGTGAGTTACCCGTATCATTGTCGAGTGCAAAGGACGTTTACATTTGGCTCCGCAACCCCCACCCCCACCCCACCAGTCGGGTTGTGGGGTGTATTAAAAGTTCAAAGCGGTGAACGTGGGAATTTGCGATGACGCGTCATCGACCGATCAATCTATTTGTTGTTGTTGTTGCCTTTGTCTTATTGGCCGCTTACACCTAGATGTATTTGAGCCTCGGCTCTAAGGGTTGCATAACTCTGCTACACAATGAAAGCAAAACTTAAAAAATCAAAACTTAGGATGATGCAATACATTTTTCTATATATTTGTATTGCTCGAAAGATCAACCTGTTTTCTTAGGGACCAGTTTTCAGAATTTGTTGGCAATAGTTGCCATTACAGAGACACGTAATTCAGACACTTGTGCCATCATCCACTACCAATTTTATACCATTCCGCCTCTTTTAATCTCTTGCATCAATCAATGAAGAATAGCGTAAGCTTCTGAACTGGCGACAACAAGTACAGCCACAGATGTGTGACGTATTTAAGTTGTGTTTAATAATTTAAGGTTGGTTCGACTAGAAACAAATTCTAGCATCTATCTGCAGTTTAATTAGTTTCGTAATAATCGACACCTTATCTCACTTTAACTGCCGTTATCTTGAGAAACTATAACATCAGATATCAAACGCTTTGAAAGTGGCACGTTGAAATCCGGTACTTAGAATTATCATAATGACATTTCGAATCATTTCCGTTATTCCTACATTTTCTTCTTCCTGACACTTACACCTCCTAGCAAAGAACACAACAGAATATCGTTGTCCATATTAATAATTTAACAAATTCGAACATTTAGCCGAACGGAGTAGAAAAAACAATCAGGCCTATACTAATATTTGAAATTCAGATGCTCCCAGAGGGCATCTTCGGCAAGTCTGAAGGTAACTGCGGACAGTTTTTTACTATTCTATTTTGCCCATTTTCTACACTGCTATATAGATAAACTGTTTAATATTTGCAATCTAATTTACGTAAGAGCTGTTGCTTCCAACTCCCAGTTTAATTAATTTCATAATATTCAGCATAATATTGATTAAATTGTAAATTCCTTAAAGACATATAATGCATATATTCCCATGATGGGCTTTTCGATTTTCCTGACGGAGATACATCACGCTGATGGCAAAGCAAGCACAGCAGAGTGCCAGAGAACGCAATGTGATGAATTAACTCCAAGTGTATCCACCGATCATATGACGTCATATAACCAACTAAGTGGCTAGTATGCTGACGTCATAATCATTACGTCATACATCATTATATTTGGTCCGTCTTTAACTCTTAACAGTCCGACACGTTGTATGGATTGTCTGTCTCTACTATTTAATAAGCATGCTGTTGAATATTTTGAAACTAATTTGACTGGACACTGCTGCTTCCATAGACAGTAACAGCGCCCAGTCAAATTAATTCAAAACTAATCAATAGCTTAACTGCATAGTTTTCTGGAAATTGATAGTCAGGGAGTTCAGAGATTGATCGATCTCAACACGATCGAAGTGTGGGTGGAGCTTAACTAGAGATATGCAGGCCATAGCCAAAACGGGACTGGTCCATTGGACATGGTTTTTCAATAAGTTTAATTTTAAAACTGCACATAATCAGCATAATCACTGGACATATTGGATTGAGTAATGCAGATTTTGGGAACACAGCACTTGTATATTATATACCTTGGTTATACTGTTCTGTTCTGAAGCAATTCTTTTAATCCCCATTCTCAAAACTGCTGGGGTATGTGGGAACACTTATGTTTAGCATTTTAGAAACAAACAACGGATTGAGCGTCAGTTGTGTTTTTGTGGGTTTGTTTGATCTATGTAATCTACCATCTTACACAGCAAGAACAGCCACCGTCCCTTGAGTAATCAACCACACTGTAATATGTTCATAGTATATGTTGTTATCGCTGTGCTGTGGCCAAAGATATATCTCTTAATAAGCTAAATAAAACCACCGTGCCAATAATTCACGAGAAGAAATTCCATTTATTATGTTTATTCAAATAGGAATGTGTCACCATGGCATGTTGTGTTATCAAACACTGTACATCCTGCACCTTGCTGGAAGATCTAAAATAGGCTTACGTTCAAACCTGTGCACACCAGAATCCGCTCATTTACACGAGCATATTACGTCATAATCAAATCCATCATACCGTAGCTGAAGTCACAAGCAAAATGGCTTCGTCGCGAGGTTGGAAGTGATCGAATTGCATATTATATATCTTTGATGAATTTACAATTTAATAAATATTATGTTCAATATTTGAATGTAATTTGACTGCAGGGTGTTTCCACCAGTCAAATTAGTTTCAAAATATTCAACAAGTTTCTGTGTATTTACATTGAAATGTAGGTTCTGGTAATTCAGGTATTAATGTTTCATGAGAAGACTCTTTTGCACGATTTACCGCTGGTATAACGGTCTAGCCATACAAGAGCGCAAATTACAAAGGTATTCCACACTTGGTCTCAAAAGGGTCTAATCTCAAGACAATTGCAAGAAGCATAGTTGCATATTTGGAGGCCGGTATAGCTATTAAGCTGATACACAGATACTATTACGCTGACAAACAGATCGCAAATGACACATTATTCACAACGTTACGAATATTATGTTGAATATTTGAATCAAATTTGACTGGGAGCTGTTGCTGGCTATGACAGAAATGGGTTCATGACATGTCAGTTTCAAAATATTTAACATATTTCGTGCATCGTTGCATTGCAATTGAGCAAGTGTGGTTTCAGTGGTTAGATTATTAAAGTGATAAACTATCAAAATTGATTTTCAACCAATGAAATATTACTACAATATAGATATATTTCCCAATTGCAAACACACATGGCAGAACTTTGAAACTACATTTAACCATTAAATGGCACAATTTTGTCATGAAAACTAAGATAAATACTTATTGAATGCCCATTTGCAGAGCAAGAGAAGGCTATCTTTGGGAATTTACCACTGGAATGACTGGGTCAGTTATCGAGAAAGGCATTCCAGTGGTAAATTAACAAATATAGACATCGTTTTTCATGGCATGCCACGTTGAATTGACTCACATGTACTTCATCACCATAACACTCTGGACATAATGAATTGGTGTACAGTAGTGTATCCAATATACTTCATGAAGGCAATGTAAATGTGTGTCATGTATGTTCTCAGATGATTCTTTGTATTCCAAAGCACGCACATCATCACTGATGCGTAATAGTTTAATGACAGTTCCAGATGTTATGATAATGGATCTCTCTTTCCACTTTTAGCTATGCCCATCTCAATCTAAGCTCCATCGACACTTCGCCGTGTTGGGGTTGATCGATTCCCGAATGCCCCGACCATCAATTTCCAGAAAGCTATACAGTTAAGCTGTTGAATAGTGTGTAACTAATTTGACTGGGTGCAGTTGTTGCTTATGGCAGCAACAGCGCCCAGTCAAATTAGTTTCAAAATATTCAACATGATATTTATTAAACACTAAAGACATACGATTCGTACAACAACATATAGTCCATCTTCAACCATACGTTCGTGACGTACGTATCTACGTTATCCATGACGTCAGACTGACGTCATTGACTGTGATGTCATTCTATACGTCACGTAGTTGACTATGACGTGATATGATGGATATTCACAGTAGAAAGGTCAATTGCCTATCCTGCACACAAAGCCACCCCACCCAGTCCACGACATAGACGCGCATCTATGCTTAGGAGCATATCTGCTCATACAGAAACAGTCACCTATACATAAGCGCAAAAGGTCTAAGCACCATCCGATTTTTTCACGACATCTTGTGCTACGAGTATCTCAATACTATCTAACATCGTGTACACGCAACTCTTATTGCAATCGATAACAATGCAAGAAATGAAATACTGCTGATGATTTTATGGAGATACTGAAGGGTGTTATTACCGCTTGAATTTAAAAATTAGCATGAAGATGAGCATTTACCATGGAGCGTATGTAGCACTGATCGACCGGACGGGTACAAACCGTCCCAGCTAGGCTGGGTACGGGATGACCACTTCGGGTGCGTTCCAAGCACGCCCCCAGCCCCCTGAGTAGGATAGTATGTGTGTATAAAGCCCTATGAGAGAGGTTTCGTTAAAACGGTACACGTGCATATAGCCCTATGAGAGAGGTTTCGTTAAAACGGCACGCGTGTATATAGGCCTATGGGACAGGTTTCACTAAAAGTCAGTAAGAACGCGTAGCACGCACGCGCCCACTTCAGAGCTTCCCTGGCAACACGTTTTGGAGAGAGCGTATGATTATAGTGTACCGAGTTGGTACTGGTAATTTATTTTGTCGTCGTTTTTGGTACCAATCAGGACCGAAATGAAACGAGGATTTCAGAACGATTTACCTTTTTAAAATCGGACCAGAAATGGCCGAGTTATCGTTAAATGGCTCACTTAAATTATTTTCAAAATATTGCTTTGACGTCGTAATCGCGCGTATATATTAAATGAAGGGGGGATTCGCTGTTCACTTGATCGCCACGTCACCACTTCTAGCTGCACACTGATTGGCTACTGCTCGCCCTCTGATTGGCTGGAGCGTCCTGCCTCTGACGTCACGAGTAGTATAAAAGGAGCCAAAATTCGAGGATCGAGAGAACATCGGCGTGGAAGCTGACATGACGGCAAGATTGCTGGACCAGCGCAGTGCCAGACATGGAGAGCTGCTGACTGAGTGTGGTACCTACACGGCAGTGCCTTTCGGAATTGAGATCTCCTGCGCAATCACGAATTGTGTACACTCTCGGACGGACATCCGAGGGCAAATTAATTTAATAGATCTCCCTTTTCCGGAACACTCACAGAGGAGCTTCTTGCGGATGGGTCTTGCGGGCCCGATGCAATTCTATAGGATAGGATGTAGATCCGAGGTTATTCTTGGTGGATAACTCGCAGGATCTTCCGGACCACGCTGAAAAGTGGTATCAAACCTCCATGCAGCATGTCGTGTGTTAATTTACTTTTGGACCACAGTCTGGTGGGACTCTTCCCAGTGCGTCGCATGAGCTATGCGACGTATCCCGCACCATGCACCCAGTTAATGTACATGCATATTTAATTACAACTGTAGCCCTCCTTGTTAACAACTTAACAACTTTCAAACTACCGTCGCCGGACGAAAACGTTATAACATACTGTGTAAATTTCTGTATCAGTTATTCTGACTATCTAATGGACATCTTTCTATAACTGTTCTCCTTCACCGTCTTGAGAGTGAGCCACATCAACAGTCTGCTTGCGGAAATCTTCCCTGCATTCGGAATCGTGCCATCTCACGCTACTCAACTGTAGCATATCCATTTCTGTGATTTATGAACTCTTACTGTACCGATGACCAATAGGTACTCAAGTAACGATGCTGTTGTACTATTCGTTATTTCCATAATAGGTACTGATGACTAATAGGTACCTACCCGGTCTTAAGACCGCATTTGTATATTTTCTGTTTCATACTGTATATATTAATTTTATTTCCGTGTGCTTACAACTAACGAGCACCGTAAGGTCCTATGAATTGATATACTGTTAGCACTGTATTAGTTAGTTATGTATATGGCAAGTATCTCTTTGTGCACTCCTCCCGCAGCATGGCTTAATAATTGGCTGGACTCTCAATCGACTCGTTGGCAGGATCCGACTCTGGGAAACTATTGGAGTTTCTGAGTGGTGAGAACTATAGTGTTGATTTACATACACTCCCCCTGTATCTTCGGATACCAGTTAGTTTAGATTCCCCTGACAATGTAGGAAGCACTGCGAAAAGAAATTATATTATGTAACCCGGCCTGCAGTGCATCTCTGGACATTGTGGAACTTAACCCTAATGACAGGTGAAAGGCTAAATCCATAACACACGGGTTACGGACGAGATGCAGATCTCCATCCAACTCAGTATAGTGACTGGGTGAGGTCTTAGAACACACCACGCCCTCACGGGAAGGTCACTAGTGATGGATATCTGTCTCTTACTCCCCACCATAAATACTATTGCTCTTTCTAAATTGCTTATGTGGACTGTAAATTGTCCTAGTGATGTTATATGTTGTTGTGGTGCAATGATGACCGGATCGTCCTATGATTCGGGAGCTTTCGCTCCATAACATAAGTGCACACTGTCCTTCTGAGGAAGATGCTATGCATGCCAACCTTCAGGAAGCTGGACATCTTCGCCAGTTGGAGATATGTGACAAAGGATAGGTAGGAATCCCTGTCAGTTGCAGCCAAAGATTGGAAACGTATCTAACAACTAAAGGGCCACATAAATAAAGCGGAAACTACCGATTCCGTATCTTTGGACCTACATAAGATGGTGATCTGTGAATTCTTCGGAAATCATCCGTCCCACCTTCGCGTAAACCAGCGTGCATCACATTAATTATGGCTTCACTAAGATTGACCAATGCACATAGCCTTTTGTTTGAACAAAAGAGTGGGCCTTTTTACCAGCTCTTTTCCTCCGTTTCAACGTTGAAAGCATTTTTCTGTGACAGAGGCCCACGCGAGGCACTTTCCTCTCACAACAATAATATTTTGTATGTGTTAAGGGTATAATTGGTTTATATTAAACTATTCAAGTAGCCTCCTTACGATGCTCCCTTGCGGGGATACCTCTGCGGATTTATGAATCTGTGTGGTACCTTCGGTGAGGCCACGTAGAAAGAACACCAGGTGGCTCCATGTACTGTATTATTTTTGCTCATTCACTAGCAAACGAGGACCATTATTTGTATAGTCATTTACTTTTAATTATGTCATCATGTCCAGACTTTTAAACTAGTTAATGGACCGACATACCGGTGACACGAACTAATGGGATGAGGCCGTGAGGTTCAATCTCAGAGGCAATGGTCGCACGGTCACACTGGAACATGATTACTCCACTGGCTCTAGAAGCAGGTCTTTGTACCTTCCAGAGAGTCGTAACATGGGATCCGTAACCCCGTGAACCATAGCTAACCAGCCCTCCCACACATCCTGTACACCCGGTGCAACAGAGTGGAGCAACATAACGGACCAGCACGTACCCCCGTGAACTACACTTACAACTATTGTACCAGAGCTGACACAAATGAGCTGATAGTTGGTAATAGCATCTGAAGATATCAACCAACATCTAGAAATGGTTTTAAGTTTGTCTCTAATTAATATCGGGCATATTCACCCTTTGCCTGGAAGACGAACTGGACACAACGCCCCATCCGACTATTCTCTGCCCTCCCTCGTTCAGTGCAAGAGTCAATCCCTGCAAATTCTGCGCCGGAGGAGCCCTCTACACTACCATAGACCAAAAGCTATACTGGATATGCTCTCTTTGGTATTCCACCGCAGATAGTCCCATACTGCTATGGTACGACGTGGTCGAGCATTGGCACTTATGATAGGGTGAATTTCAAGCATATGCCTATCAGAATGAGGAACAACAACTCTGTCCATGATGACATCTTGGTATCTCTGCCCATTGGGTGCTCAAGCTATAATCAGCAGACGTAGCTTACAGTCGAAAGAGATATACCTATTATACCCTTCTCCAGGACCTCATGTTCCAGTTGGATCTGCAGTGTACTACGTCGGACGCTCATGTATGTGAGGTTGAGGCGTGTGGAGTGAGTATGTAGCTCGCAGGGCAGTGCCGGGCCATTCCGGTGTATGATGTTGACTCACCATAATAATAATAATACAGCATTTGTATAGCACCATTTATCAATTTGACTAATTTTCAAAGGCGCTTCGGTACATATGTGTTTTTAGTTTTTCTTTAAATTCCTCCCTAGAGCTTATCGTTTTAATATCCAGTGGTAGGGTATTCCAAAGTTTTGGCGCGGCGATGCTGAAAGCTCTGTCTCCACATGACTTCAGATTGGATCGTGGAATGCTTAGCAGGTGTTGATCTGTAGAGCGAAGAGCACGGTGCGGATGGTGGGGCATAATGAGATCCTTCATGTATTCTGGAGCTTCATCGTGCATGCATTTCCATGTTAGGAGGATAAGTTTGAAGTCAATTCGTTGACGGACAGGTAGCCAGTGGAGGTGTTTCAGTACAGGGGTTATGTGATCACGTTTCTTGATCTTCATCAGGACATGGGCTGCAGAATTTTGAACCTGTTGTAACTTGTTCAGTGACTTTGCCGTTATACCATATAGTAGGCAGTTACCATAATCCAGACGTGATGTTATAAATGCATGGATAAGCGTTTCTGTTGTTTGATGTGTTAAAACAGTTCTTATTGAATTAATGTTTCTTAGATGGTAATATGCCGCTGTGCAAATAGATGTTACCTGCGCATCCATATCCATAAACTGATCAAATATTACACCTACATTTCTGGCCGATGGATTTGCCGTAATCAGACTGTTTACTAGTTGGACTTCGGTAGTATGAACCTTACTACGTTGATGTTTTGTCGATATCACGAGGAACTCGGTTTTGTCTGGGTTTAGTTTAAGCTTGTTAAATGTCATCCACTGACTAATGTCTGCAACACAATTCCGTACTTGTTCAAGAGCCATGGTCTCGTTTGTATGCACGTTGGGTTGGAATGTCAGGTAAAGCTGCGTATCATCCGCATACATGTGGATCTGGAGATTATGTTGTTTCGCAATGTTTACAATAGGTGCCGAGTACACAGTGAAAAACTTCGGACCGAGAACTGAGCCTTGCGGTACACCGTACTCTAACAGGACACTAGCGCTGGAGGAGTTGGAGATAGTCACAGCTTGGTGGCTGTCTGTGAGGTAGGACCTTACCCATGATAAGGCCGTTCCAGTTATGCCTATGCTTTTGTTCAATCGCGTGATTAAAATTTCATGATCGATTGTATCGAACGCGGCAGAGAGATCGAGTAAAACCAGGAACACTGCATTGTGATTGTCTAATGCACGCAGAATGTCATTCTGGGCCCTGACCAGGGCGGTCTCTGTTCCATGGTGCTCTCTATAGGCTGACTGAAATTTTTCAGCCAGGTGGTACTGCTGCATATGCTTAGATATACGATCTGCCACGACCTTTTCTACAAGCTTAGACAAGAATGAAAGGTTGGAAACTGGTCGGTAATTATTAAGGGTATCCAAGTCCAATGATGACTTTTTGAGCAACGGGGTCACTAAGGCATTTTTCATAAGAGATGGAAAAACACCATCAGCTAAGGACACATTCACGATTTTTGTGATTATCGGTGCAAGGATTTGAAGATGGTGCTTCACTATTGTAGTTGGTATCGGATCGAGCGAACAAGTCTTGCTTGGCGAGGACATAATGATTTGAGCGATTTCCTCCTCGGTTGTTGGATGGAAAATTTCTAGATCCGGTGGATGGTATAGTTCTTCGTCGTGCACTGCAACAGCGGGTACGCTGTCAAGGTTTTTGCGAATGGTGGCAATCTTCTCAGAGAAGAATGTGTTGAACGTGTTTGCTAAGGTAGCAGTGTCACTATGTTTCGGCAGTTTGGGTTTTGCTTTCCTATGAAGAAGCTCATCTATCACCTTAAATAGTTCTTTCTGATCTGCTGTAGTTGATATCAGATTTGAATAATAGTCTGACTTTGCTTTATGGAACAGATTTACGACACATGTTCTCTGAGACTGAAAAGCCAACCTATCAGTCATCGAACGAGTTCTCCTCCATTTTCTCTCATATTGTCTACACGTCTTTTTGGCCGATGTGAGGTCTGAATTATACCAAGGTGCTTGCTGTCGTGCAGCAATGGTGCACGTCTTTTCGGGAGCATGTTTGTTGAGGAGTTGACCCAGCACAGAATTGTATTGTTCGATAGATGGGATTAATGTTGTTTGTGGATGCGAAAACAACTCACTTGCTTTCAAATCCGTTGCGAGGTCACAATGATTTATAGTTTTTAGCTTCCGAAACGTAATTGTTTCTCTAGGCGATCGTGGTCTGACAATATTGAGAGTGCAGTGTACTGCGGCATGGTCGGTAATGAATGATTCTACACGGACATTACTTATCATGTCATTGGATGGTCTACCAATAATTAAATCAAGCACATGACCTTGCACGTGTGTGGTTTCAGTAACTAACTGTTGTAGATTAGCACTATCGATGATATCATTGAAGTGAATCGTGTCACGAAGTTCAGCTATGTCTAAATGGATGCTAAAATCACCAGCGATGATTAGTTTATTTGCACATATTCCGACAGTTGCAAACAGATCATTCAATTCCGTGAAGAATTGTGATTTGGTGAACTTGTTCGTCGGCGAAGGTGGAGGGCGATACAAAACAACTACTTTTACAGCGGGCTCATGAAATAGATCGCATATAAGGGCTTCGAATGTTACGGCATTGTAGTTAGTTGTTTGTCCCCGCTTTATTGTGGATTTGTGGATAATAGCGACACCACCTCCAGTTGTGGGTCTGGGCACATGTGTTATGTCATATCCATCGGGAACTAAGTCATCTAATGTCTTTGTGTGCTCATCTGTGTTTGAAAGCCATGTTTCGGTTAGAGCTGCAATATCAATATTGTGACTGGTAATGTAGTCTGAAATCACATGAGTTTTATTACAGACCAATTGACAGTTTATAACACAGAATTCAGTATGTCGGTGGTTCTCTGGCTGTTTCATTTGACCACGACGGCCCCTATGTGTTGGTCGAATAGGGCAAATACCTAAAGTCTTGAGGGTGTGATAAGCGCCAATATCGATTATTGAGTTTTGAACTGACTGGCGAATTGTCAAAAGTTCTTGTCGACTGTAGGTAATCATCATACAATTGTTCACTGAATAGTGATCAGTTCTCAAGGTAGTAGAAATGTTAAGAAAGAATACTAACACACCGGCAGCATATAGCGCACAGTACACAGTCCTGCAAATGCACGACGCGCCATGCCGCAAATGCACGACGAATGATGATGCTGGTTAGCTTCTGGTCTCGGGGTGACGGATCCTGTACGATACCGCCCTACGGGTAATAAAGACCAGATCCTAAGGCCGGTGGAACTCAATCGTTCCGGTGGGGCCATGAGACCATCGTCGCGAACATTAAACACAACGATCTCATCACAAGAGTGTGTGTCACCAGTATGCCTGTCCATAGCAATTTCGTGATCTATGGACTTACAAGATTTGATTTTGGTGACCTAATTAAACTAAGTCTATGCAATAATTGTACCTATACAGACTGTCAAGTATGCTAGATAAAAATGATGAGCATACAAAAATACAAGACATAGAGATGGCCGGAAGAACTTTTAAACGTGTGGCTCCCGGAGATACCACACAGACTCGTAGGTCCACAGAGGTATCCCTGCAAGGGAGGCTCCCATACACGAGACTTAGCTAACTAACATAATATGAACTATTCTACCTCTAAGCTGAAAGGAAAGAAAATTATCTCTGTAGTGACCAAAAAGCATGTGCCTCACCCGGGCACCACTCCTAGTGCTTGTTTGGTTGAGGAGTATTATCCTCGTGTGGACCGTCGTCGCTCAATCCTTGCGAGAGACAAGTGCCTCGTGCGGGCCTCCGTAACGGGAAAATGTTGCCACTGCTTAAAGCGGGAGAAGAGTAGTAGGCAAAAAGGGGCCCACTCTAATATTTAATCAAAATGCTGAAAAGAAAAGACCATACCTAAATGAGATTATGACTATAAGGTGGCGTGCTGTTTTACGTGAAGATGGGATGAACGATTCCTGAAGGATTCCCATGTCACCGTCTTATGTAATTCACAGTATGCTGAATTAGTAGTTGCCGCTTTATTTATGCCGGCCTTCTTCTATGCTTAGCTAGCTTTTAGGTTTTAGAGACAAGAATTATTTTAGGCCGCAAATGGCGGTTGTCTACCTAGCTTTTAGATACGGCTGTCATTGAGAACGGATGCCCTAAGACATCAATACTGAAGACAGCGCTCATACATGTTACTTAGTAAGCTCTCTGAACTGGATAAGAATCCGAACATCTCGCTCCGTAACCACATACAACGTCACAAGACACTGGTTACTTTTCACAAAAGCATTTTAGGCAACTGATCTATCATTATGGTGGGGGTAAGAGAGACAAATAAATACCCACCGTAAATTTCCTTCCCGTGAGGGCGTCGCAGATATGAATATCATGCCCAGACATCCTTACAGGATTCGGTGGGGATGTGCATCTCACCCGTCACCAGGTCCTATGGAACTAACCGTTACCCTGTTGTTAGGTTTAAATACAAGTTGCCCAGCTTTGCACTGTGGTGCACTGTGGTGCGGGAGGATTGTTCAGCAGATAAAAGAAATTAATAATTAATATATGTTTGCGCAGTGCTTTCCTACATTGGCAGACGTGCTAACTACTAAGTATGCGAGGATACAAAGGGAATGTATGTGATACCACACCCTGTCCATCACCACTCGGAAACCCCAACAGTTTCCCAGGGTCGGATCAGCCCATGGTGCCGATGGGGACATCCAAACAATTAAGAAGCCACAAGCTTAGTGGGAAATGAAGAGAGACAATATCTTTAGAGATATGAGACCCTTTAAGTATTTTGGCCACTCGTACACAATCTTGCCGGAGTGCGGGGCTAAAGTATTGCAACTACCGGGAGAGAGGTGTACACTACAGATTTCCTAACAAAGAAGTTGTCTCTAATGATATTAAGCCTATCCTATCGAGCTGATTAGAAAAGGATTTAGTCAGTAGCATGCTGGGCTAAACAGAGTTATAGCACGGACAGCGACCTCAGTGAAAAATTGTTGGTGGCGGGAGAAGGTGCTGCATATATAAGTGTTGCTGTATAGTGTTTCCTACGTGCACTGCAGTCCTATATTTTCTACAATTAAACAAAACATATGAACTGATGGCCGCTGGCCATATA
This sequence comes from Chaetoderma sp. LZ-2023a, assembly GCA_034401795.1. NCBI lineage: Eukaryota > Metazoa > Mollusca > Caudofoveata > Chaetodermatida > Chaetodermatidae > Chaetoderma > Chaetoderma sp. LZ-2023a. The sequence continues at coordinate 128,815,274 of CM067372.1, forward strand.
TAAACTAACCAGAACAATTAGTATAGTGGGAAATGATCAGAATTATATACAGGTTAAGGAACCTATTACGGTGCGGTTAGTGAAAAACACCTTACAGAAAATGAGAATAACTATAAACATATACAGAAATTATAACTAGCGGTCCTAAGACCGTCAGCGTGCCTTTTAGTCATCGGGACCATTTATACGGGTACGATGTAATTAGGAGAAATGCATTTAACAGTATAATTAAAATGTTAAGTATAGTTACTTGAATAATCGGTAGCCATTCTTAAGTCTGGGCTGACGTGAGTTGATGCATTCTCAGGAAGCTGGAAAGTTCCCGCAAACAGGATTCCTGCAAGCAGTTCATGACGGGAGCGGATCGAACTCAGGACTGTAATCACAATATAGAATGTCTAATGAGTAGTCAGCAAGAGATACAATAACATTGCTGCTGTGAAGTAAGTTCCCATACCCGATGGTATGGATGGAAGTTGATAACAACCTGATCACAAGCGGGGCCTGTTAGATGCAGATGAAGATACAAAACTAAGCTTAACAGTTCGGGGTACGTTAGCCAGCTTTGAAGACGTACCGGGCAAAGTTTACTTGCTGCGGTCGAAACGTTTAGATGAACCTGCATGACATCAGTGCGAGGACGGTTAAATAACCGCTTTTTGGCGTGGCCAGCAGCTCCAGTGAGTCATCCACCAAAGAACATCGCTGCCTCTACATCTGTAGAATCACATTTTCAGGCCGGAAAGGCCTCACCGCAAGTTCATGTTCTGAAGTAGCTCTTGATATATTCGTGAACAATAACTAGAAAGTTCCAAAATGCTCCCGCAAGTAACGGGAGTTACAAAATTGCTTTAGTGTGGTGGGTTGGACTACTGCTAGCTACGGGAGAAAAACTGACAGAAAGTGATGTGATCTGCATATTGTCTGTCGAGATGATACTAGCTGGTACAGGTCCAACCTATTCGGCCCCTGGCTGAGGATGCTCTCGAACTCTGGATCTTTTCTCCTTTTATACTACTCATGACGTCACATGCGCAGGCTCCAACCAATCATCGGTCGAGCAACAGCCAATCAGCGCGTAGCCAATAATAACGCAGTCGAATGTTCTAGAACATTCTAGAAGTTCTGCGTCCACGTGGTTTTGACGTCACGGCAATATTTTGAAGATAATCAACAGGGGTTTTCCGTGGATAACTCAGCCATTTCCTAACCGATTTTGAAATGGTTTACAGATTTGGAAAGCCCGTCGAATACGGCTGGAAAACGTAATTAAAAAGGATTACATGGTACCGTCTCGGTACACTAAAAGCGTTATCCCATCTTTGTCGTAAATTATGTGCTCTGTCAAAAATAGCATCTAAGCGTGCACATGCACACTATGCGCTTTAATGAACTTAGTCATTTCTACAACACGATCTCTCTCATAGGGTCATACACGGTTATGGCTCTACCCAGGGGAGCGTGTTCAGGGAACGAATCCATGACGGGCGGCGTATACCCAGCTTGGCTGGTAAAGCCGGTACCCACCAGGTTGATCCGAACTACACCAACTGCTCCTAGTTTGACATCCGTGGCAAACGATCGCGCATTGTGGATTGACGCACGGACGTACGCTAGGTGTGAATTATAGACTTCCCGGGTAGGCCCATGGCCGGAGAGGAGTAGTGACGCAATAGATGCGTATTCAAGAGACAGAGCACATAGAGGTCCCAAAGAGGAGGCATACTTTTAGTTTTCAATTTTTGACCTGGAATTATTTTTCTAGGCCTTTTCTTTTTTTGTTTTACTATTTTGGTGCGTGCTGCAACTTTATTTAGTCAATGATCCTAAACAATAGCTCGTATCGGTGTTCTCTTTTGGGGCGGATAATTATTATCTCCGCAGAGAACACCCAAGCTCCAATGTACCACAATTTAAGTTTAAATATATAATAATATAAAATATATGATTTCCACATAACATACCCTTACGGGGTATCTAGTATATTACCTCCGGATTACTTGCGCACCCGGGTAAATAAAGGGGTAAGCAACACGTATCTTTGATTAAAAATATATTTGCGGCCCGTTATAGCGGGTCCACAATGGGCAGCTCTCGCTGACCCCATAGTCGTCCTGACACCTAAGACAGGAAGAAAAATAATAAGGAAAATAGAACATAATAATAATAACTCAAAAGTTAGTTTATCAGGCAGCCCCAGCATAGCTGAGACTGCATGACGGAATTATGACATTATTGCACTGCAGGATGTTGTTTTCTTTACGACGTTCTTACAACACTGGAGTCTGCAGTGCTCATTTTATGTGGGACAGCCGGGCACTGAAGTGCGCGGCTGTGTCGGATAACCGTAGTCATCATAGGGACAGGATTCAATTGATCTAACATATACACCTGTGCAAAAGTTAAGCACCAGCAAAAACAATAGAACGTAGAAACATGATGGTACAACTAGGCTGCCATACTTTTTGTCCCCGCGTTAGCTGACATAATTCAAAGTACGAAATGCACATGCATGCATGACTTCACGCCGCTTGATGTCCGTGCGTGGCGGGAAACAGCACACGTGTTCAGTTATGTAAAAGTCCAGTTTGAGGTGTAGAACATTACATACAGATTTAGGCGACAAGATTAGGAATTTTGTGTTCATGACCGTGGTTTATTTGTACAGAGAGAATTAGCTCTTGATTGTGAACCGCTATGGCAAGACCAAGGTTACGTGATCGTGTGAAATGGCAAATCATAGGCATGCATACCACTGGTATGTCATGCAGAGAGATTGGCAGACAGCTGAACATTAACCATACTTTAATCAGTCGTTTGATTGCAAAACATGGGCAAACTAACGAGGTGAAGGACAGGCCTAGATCTGGAAGACCGAAGAAGACTACTGCCCGTGATGATCGAGCCCTAGTACGCCTTGTTAGGAGATCTCCATTCACCAACAGCAGAGTGCTCAGCCAGCAATGGGAAACGCGCAATAGGGTGTCAATGTATACCGTCAAAAGGAGACTGTATGCTTCTGGCATGAAAGCTAGGAGACCTGTCAGACGTCCTCTCCTCACTGCACACCACAAAGAGGAGCGTCTGAGGTGGTGCAACGACAGAAGACACTGGAACATGAGATCCTGGAGACGGGTACACTGGTCCGATGAAAGTCGGTTCCTGCTTCATGCCACAGATGGTCGAACTCGTGTATGGAGGTCCAGACGCACGGCGTACGACCAACGTAACATCATGGAAGAAGTTCCATTTGGTGGAGGTTCCGTTATGATATGGGGGTGCATCTCATTTGATTGTAAGCTGGATCTGTTGACTGTACCTGGAACACTAAATGGACAAAGATATCAAGATTCCATACTGGATAGAGTTGTGGTCCCTCATTTTGTAAATCATGCACCTGGAACCCACCCTATATTCATGGATGACAACGCCCGACCACATCGTGCTAGAGCTGTGTATGAATACCTCCGCCAGAATGCCATCGAAACCCTAACATGGCCAGCAAGGAGCCCTGACATGAACCCTATTCAGCATATCTGGGACATTCTGGGAAACATGGTGAGAAGGAGGGATCCTCCTGTGCAGAACCTACAGGAATTAACAGACGCACTCCATCTTGAATGGCAACGAATACCACAATGGCGTATCAGTCGGTTGGTGACCGGCATGAAACGTCGTGTCCAGGCCGTCATCCAGGCACAAGGTGGATATACCCGGTATTAATAATGACAGTCTCAAACTCGTGCACAGATGTTAAACTTCATTTTCAGACACCATTAATGACAATCTAGCCACGTGTGTCAACTGTAGGGCAATAGTTGTCAGTTGTGTCAACGTAACCATATTCAGGCCTCGTTTTCAAGTTCAAACAAAAACATACAGTGTTTCCCCACCATCATAATCAGCATTCCTCTAGTTGCATTATTACCTCTTGCACTAAGATGGATGGGTACATAAATGTTTATGCTATTGCTTTCTTCATAGCACATGAATATACCCTCGCATGTGCGTAAAAATAGGGTGGTGCTTAACTTTTGCACAGGTGTATATATAATAAAAGGAAAAGTATTTCAAAAATAAATTAATAATTAATACGCTTCCATGAATTACACCACTAATGTGCTGTATCACAAATGATCACGCCTCTCCTGCGAAATTTCCTCACTGAGTTTGGGTCCCTCGACTGATGGTGCTTGGTCGCGGTGGATGCACTATTAATGCTGAGATGCATTCATTATCACTGGCACTGTCGGAAATGTCTGAAGTGATGGTGGCGGAAATATGAACGTCTATAATGTCTCTCACAGTTACTACGGAAGGCAGCGGTGGTGCTAGTGGTTGTCAAGGCGGTTGATGCTGTTGTCGTTGTCGTTGTCGTCGTCATGGTGGCTGCGGTGGCTGTCGTGGTGATGGTGGTGAGCTGAATCATAGGCTTAGGCAATGATGCGGGAGTGGATATGGCATGAGATGACATCTTTCGAGACTTACCATATTTCAATAGACCATTTGCGGTAACCTTGGGCACGGGTTGAATGGCCTGCGTGTGGGCGATACGTCTCTTTCCCGCGTATGGTCGTTCCGGTGTAGTTCCCTTTCTGATGGCTGGGTCAGAAAGGCTAGGAGGCGGATGCTGGATAACACGAGCTGGAGTAATGCTAATCGACGCAGGCTGCGACTGGTCCTGGTCCCTCGTCTATGGGCAGGTCCGGAGGAGATGGTGACTGCGGGTAACTTGAAATTTCCATTCCCGCAGGTGTCGTGATGACTACCGATATCGGCTGACTGGCTGAAATTGCTTCAGACACTATGGGTGCGGGTGTAGTGGCTGTAGTTTGATGGCTGATTACTGATGCGAGTGCTGCCAGACTGGATTCTGCGGAAGACTTACGCTTCTTGCTCCGCTTCAGGACCGGTGTAGATGTGGTGACAGGTAGTGGCACAGCGCTTCCTGACGTGGCTCTGGGTAGGATTGCACGTCTTGCTGCCAGTATGTTGCTCACGGTAGCCGCGGGAGGACGATGACTAATGTGATATCTACGGGCAGTGTTTTTCCTGCGGGCCATCTTCTCGGTCGGGAGAATTTTGACTGGAAACCGAGATTCGAAACGCGTGGCTGAAATGGCACAATCCTCGTTTTCTTCCCCTGGAACTAATGTCACTTCTAATACACGGTGATGATGACGGAGCACATGGGTCACTCCGTAGCGATAGTGACACGTCACGCAGAAGTCTGTCTGGAAGAGATGATCTTTATTAACATAAAGTGTGCGGTCGGATTTTCTCGTAAAAGTTCTGGTACAGGGTTCTCCGCTTGCTAATAACGAGCTGCACGAGAATCGTTTTGAAACTGGTACCGATTCTTCTTCAGACGAATCCAACAACGCTAAATCTTCGAAGAGTGACATCTCGTTCCCGCATGGTAGGTGGCTGCAGGAACTTTATTCAAAATCTAATGCCCTATCTCTTCATTGTGTTAACTTTCCAGGCCAAGTATAATAATGAACTAATAATAAAAACAGCAGAATTTGGTTTTCGACATGAAAAAAAGCCTAATGCTATCTGTTCTTCCCTGGTGTCGAGTTTTGGTGGGAAGACGAAGTTTCAGAGCGTGTTTCCTCCTTTTATACTATTTGGTGACGTCATAGGCGGCGGATGACCACACCTGGAAGTTTTAACAGGTGATTCGGTCAGCCCTATATGGAAAGTTTCTCTTTCCCACACTAGACGTCAAGGGATTAATTCTTCCAGTATAAAGGGAGCACTATTTAATTATAGGAGGAATGGTTCGTTAGTTTTGTCCCAATATAGCACATTTAACAGCCTCCGATCAACAAAAAAACGTGGTACTACTTTTTCTTTGAGGAGCCTCACCTTTTAATTAGCGTGAGGCGGTTTCTCAGATTGGATGCTTATAAACTTGCCTGTTTTAATTTTAGGCTGGCGCGCCTGATGGGGTGTGTGGGAGCATGGTGACGTCAGTGGCAATTACCGCGACTCACCCTCGCCACTCCTCCATCACGCTGTGGTAGTCGCGTATTTGGGTGGCTCTTGTGTTTAAAGCGTTTGATCCAATTTACTGGAAATAGCAGTAAATGTCATGTGGCTCCTAAAAGCACGTGGTTGATCGGAAACACATGTGTTGTTTATGCCGATGGCCAAAAAACTGTTGCTGAGGTGTAATCTGTTATAGATGCGAGATATGGAAATATACATATGTTATATCATGAATCGTTGTAATATAATGCCCCTTATTTGCGCTAGTTCTTAAACATGCGTCTTGGTATATGTCTGTAATAGGTAGTTCTCAGCCCGTGTTGATTATGGACTGGAATGCAGGGAAGAGAATTTTTGAAATTCTCCTTGTAATTATACGGTTAGATTTTTTATGGCGCTTTACCGGCCTGTGCGCTAATGATTTGTAGCACGGTAGAGCAGTTGTGTTCTTAATCAAAAATATAACAGTAAAGTTGTAAGTAATTTGATGTGTGGTTTAAACAGATCTATTCGGGCGGTAGATCAACGTTACTGATCCTGACAAGATAGCTGCGTTTTCGGAGCGGGAGGGCTGCCAAGCATTCGCCTCAATGGGTAGAACTAGCTCCGTCCCGGCCTAGACCAGATACATTAATACCACTTAATAATGGTTAAATTACAGTACAACTCGGAGGTGGGTGCCACAGTATTACAATTTACAATACCGTCGTTTGAAGATTGTGAACACTGTCAACCTGAGTGTCTATGTTTCTGACTTGTTGGTGATTTGAATCTGATACGCGTGGCTGGTTATCTGTGGATGATATTTGTGCTGCGGTGAAGGTGACGTTTTTATGGGCGCCAGGTGCGGGAATGGGTGGGGGTGGGGTGTGTGTGTGTGTGTGTGTGTGAGAGGCGGCGTGATTTCAACTTTATCGAACCCTGAGGGTAGTTCACTCTGTAATGGCTGAGCCCGTGGGTGGGACAGAGTTACTTTAGAGCGCAGATGACCTGTCGGATGCTGTCGTAACTTTGATCAATCCATTATCGAATTCAACTTTTCGGTAGCAAAATCCTACTCGTGACTGATGACAATGCCGGCATCTTGCTCTCTTAATAATATTGACTGTTATTACGTGTAGATGAAGCATGTAGATTTTGGCTATTTCCGTACGACGTCAGGGAAAAGGGAGGGGGAGGAACGTTGGACAAATGTTCCTCCCGTGACGCATACTGTAGATGGCAGTAGTGCACTCCTTATAACCATATGATAAGTTCTCCTGTAACTAGATAAGAAGGTGTGTGCGGGAGATTTGTTGGCTTGTGTTTGTTGATGATAATGTTGTTGTCGGGATGTCCAGGCTGCTGTATGATGCCAATGTTATAAGCGAAGTGGGCGCATTCCAGTTTTCCACGCTGGTGAACGCCAAGTCTGTTGTTATTGCGGGAGGTGGGGGTTTGCGGGAGATATTATTTCTCCCGCATCTTGTGCGGGTGGAACTGTTGCGGGAATTTTTATGTCTCTATCGGGAATTAATTAATACCGGTAGGTGCTGCTAAATGATGTTGTTTGCCGATGTTGAATGGCTCTGTTAAGGCCAATCCTAACCAGACGCGGGCGGTGCGGGCGGTGCGGACGGCGCGGGCGGCGTATAATATTGAAACCTAATCAAAAGCGGCGCGGGCGGGCGGCGAATATGCAAATTGATTTGACCTTAGATTTAAAAGACACATCACGAAGAAAACGCGCCGGTCAGTTAGTATAAATACGATGTAGTTGCCAACACTATTTATTACAAGTCGCTATATAAATCGGATTGTTTGTCCTGCATCATTTAATGTGAGTGTTCTATCAATCTAATTTAGATCAGTAAAACAGTCAACCTATTTGACCCTTTGATTATAGATGTTATAATTTTCTGTTTAAGTCAATTTCCGTCTCCCTCCCATATCTCGTTCCACCCTCCTTTATTCTATTTTTCTCGCTCGCTTCTTCCCTATATTGCTGTTTCTTCGTGTCCAGTCTACTCCTGCTTCCTCAGTCTTTGCATCCCTTTCTGCTCGTTTATCTCGGACCACTTCTTCTTCATTCTTTCCATCCCTCTTTTTCACGTAGTCCCTCTGTCACTCAGTCACTCAATGACTTCTCCACTCACTCACCCACACACTCACTCACCCAGAGACCCACCCGCCCAGACTTGCTCGCTCGCTCACACGCTCACTCACTCACTCACTCACTCACTCACTCACTCACTCACTCACTCACTCACTCACTCACTCACTCACTCACTCACTCACCCACTCATTTACTCAATCCTTCTTTCACTCATTAGTGCAATAGTTTGCAAATGTTTTATTTCTATTTTCAGTCTTTAATATAATCATGGACAGACGCAGAGCTGCAGCATTATTGCTACTCCGTCGTCGTAGACGTCGAATTGGCGACCATCATCGAATTTGGGTACATGATATTAACAAGAAAAGGAATCAGCTAGGTGATTATCACACACTGATGAAGGAACTATACCTTGACGCGAATAGATTCCGATCTCACTTTAGGATGGATGCTGCTCAATTGGATTATATTTTGGCACTGATCGGTCCTATTCTAACCAAGCAACATACGAACTTCAGAGAACCAGTTGATGCAAAACAGAGGTTGTCCGTTACATTGAGGTAATAATTTTAATTATAATAAATACCGTTATTATTATTTTCTTATCTTTGACTTATTTACAGTTAACAATTTGCTTCATAATGCATTACTATGATATGTTAATCATTGATTGTATACGGTAAAGTCGTAATTATTCCAATCATTTTGTTGTTGGTACATGGGATTAGCCCATTGATGTCCATATTGTTGAAACTGCATATGTTGCTGTGGTTGTAGCAGTGATTGCTGTTGTATATATAAGCAACTCGTTCAATGCATATGGGCGTGCATGTGTGCACAAATGCAAACATACATGTAGTCTGCATTTATATGTAAATGCAATTGACCTTTTTAACTGATTGGTCAAATGCGGTGACGCAATGCGGCTAGCCAGCGACTCGCTAGCGGCTGGCCAGCGGGAATATTGGTCGTCTCAATTTGTTCACGCTGCTGATTTGCGCGATTTTGTCGCCAGCGCCGCCCGCGTTTAATCTGGTTATCGTAATATGTTTAACATTGTCAATAGGTAGCCGCCCGCGCCGCCCGCGTCTGGTTAGGATTGGCCTTTATGCTGAGTATAACCGAGTAGGTATGTGATGTACGCGCAATGACGAATTGACGTATCCAGCCTTGAGGGCAGGTGTGCTCTGTATGTGATGAAGTTCTGTCTGTGGTGTGATGTTCTGACTGCTTACGAGGGAGTATGGTAGGCCGAATGGATGGGGTGGCCTTTGGATAGGGGGATGTGGTTATCTCCCATTACACGATGGTCGGTGTCCTGTCATAGTTTTTAGACACCAGGAAAATTCGAGCCAAGAGTCTGCTGAACAGGCTGCTTCCCTGCCCACCGCGGGGTTGGGGGGGGGGGGTAATGTGGGTCGGTGCGGTGCAGGATGCCACCTCCTCCGTTGCAGCAGTCTCTCTCATATCTGAAGATTGACGGTCAACAGACGATGAGTGGAGTGTGGTATGGACTGGGCCGGTGATGTCCGAACTTGGTGTATAGCTCAGGGACGCCAGTTGGAATTGGGGTGTTGGTGCGGTGACAGATAGGGGTTCCGCTTGGGTGGGGACTGGTCTGGCACTTTGGGGGCGTGGTCGGGTACACCTTGTTGTACGGTTTTGCGGTTCGAGACACGCCAAGGCTTCATCTAGCCTCTTCACTTCCATGCTATTTATCATATCTTCCACCTCATGGGACAGGCTCAGCCTCCGCTTGTGGTAACTCTATGATGGGGGCATAGCATGAAGTGGGTGGGAATGGGAAGAGATCGGAGGAACAGATTTTCCATTCGGTCCCTTGGACAAAACAAACACAAAGTTCTTCAGATACGACTTCCCAGATCAAGTAGACCCGTGCTGAGGAGGGAGAGGGCGAGTACGTATCTCGTCATCATTGTTAGCGTTAGCTGCTTGTTCACCCGCATTTTGGCTTGGTAGATGTGGGGCTGAACTGGCACCGCGGTGCTCTGCGCTAACCATGGAAATACTAATTTCCATAGAAATATCTGTCTGGGTACCGGTGTCATCACTGACGCACGGTTTAAGTCGATCGAAGTGGATGACTGAGGTCAGGCCATCCGAAGCACGGATATGGTAGGTCACGTCCGACGTCTTACCTACTACCACATAGGGGCCTTTCCACTGGTAACTCAGTTTACTTGGCACATTTGCAGCCCATCGTGAATCGTGTACCCAAACCATCCTTCCTGCTTCATACGGATCTCCATGCACTCTCCGGTCGTGCCATGTCTTTTGCCGCCGTTGCGCAGTGGATAATGTTTCTCTAACTAACTCATGGGCATGTTTTATCCTTTGCCGCAAGGGTTCAACATAGAGAGATGGTGAATTTTTCTCTCCTGGTATCCGAGGCATGGCCATATCCAGGGGTAAGGCTAATTCATGGTCTAACATTAACCGAGCAGGGGTATAACCCATGCTGGAATGTACTGAAGTGCGGTAAGCCATGAGCACATAAGGGAGCCATAGGTCCCAATCTCTACAATCAAGGCGTGTTTCCATCGTAAGCATCTCCACGAGAGTTCTGTTGACTCTCTCTACCATCCCATCACTCCGGGGGTGGTATGGAGTCATCCTTCTTTTGACGATATGGAACAATTTGCAGAGCTCTGATATCAGCCGGCTCTCAAAATTAGTTCCTTGATCAGAGTCTTCAGTCTCCGCGCCAATTCTACTAAGGGCATCGGCATTCTCATGCAATTTTCCGGGATGGTGAACAACGTTGACGTTATAGGCCTGCAGGGATTCCTGCCATCTCGTTACTTGGCCCTCCGGATTTTTCAGGTTACTGAGCCAGCGTACTGAGGCATTGTCTGTATGGAGTGTAAAAGGGCGCCCATACAGAAAGTGTTTATAGTACTTGACGAAGTGTACCGCCGCTAGCAGTTCTCGCTTCGTGGTTGCGTATCTTCTCTCCATTTTATTCAGAGTATGCGAACCATAACCTAATACCTGCTCCATTCCATCTTCTGTGACCTGAGATAGAACTGTGCCTATAGCGCAAGCTGACACGTCAGTGTCTAAGATGAAATCGAGGTTTGGATTAGGATGAGCTAGAATCAGGGCAGTCGTCAAGAGTTCCTTCAACGCCCTGAATGAGCCTTTACACTCACTCGTCCACTCAAATGGTCGATCTTTTCCGGTGATCTTGTCGAGGGGTGACGCAATCTCGCTGAAATGTCGGATGTAACGGCGATAGTACTGACATATGCCAAGAACACTCTGTGTCTCTGTAACTGAAGTGGGCCTTGGCCACTCTGCTACTGCCTTCGTATTTGACAGCTGAGTAGCCAGTCCATCGCCGGAACTCAACACTCTGTCTAAAGAGATGACATTTCTTAAGTTTGAGTTTTAAATTGGTCGTGCAGAACCGGGAGAGCACGGTGTCCAAATTTATTAAGTTTTGCTCAAACGTTGGTCCGATGACTATTACGTCATCGATGTAACAGAGACAGATTTTCCATTGCAGGGTGGTTAATACCTGCTCAATGAGACGTTCAAAAGTTCCGGGAGCATTGCACAATCCGTAGGGCATCTTGCGGAATTGGAAAAGGCCACCCCTACAGACGAATGCAGTCTTTTCCATGTCAGCTTCATCCATGGCTACTTGCCAGTATCCGCTAGCTAAGTACAAAACCACTTGGATCCAGACAAGGAATCCAAGGCCTGATCTATCCGAGGTAACGGATAAGCATCCTTAATGCTAAGATCATTACAGCGGCGGTAGTCTATACAAAACCGCAAGGTTCCATCCTTTTTGCCTGCTAGTACTATTGGGCTAGCCCATGAAGATGCTGAGGGTTCAATAATACCAGTCCGCAACATGTTGTTCACTTGTTGGTGTGCTTCTGCTTCCTTATGAATGGGGAGACATCATACCAGTTGACTTACGGGGCGATTATTGCCTGTGTCGATGGAGTGTCATACGGGATGAGTCTCTCCAAGATCCATGTCTCCGGAGGAAAAACTATCGCGATATTTGTGCAGTAATTTCCGAATTTTATGTTTATGTGATTGCTGTAATCCAACTGTGGAACGTAGATATAAATCATGTAAATGTTCGAGTACATCATCAGTCATATGCTGTGGTGTGTCAGTAGGTGTAGGTGATTCCAATGAAATTATGTCCACTAAATGGCCGCAGCGTACTCCTGGTTCCAGAGTGATGGGGTCTGCAGTACCATTGACCACTCCAAAAGGTATATTTTCCTTATTAGTAGTGTCTACTATCATGCGGGGACTTGCGCATTGTGAGGTGATCATGTAATCAGGATCGGGTTCCAGCATGGCAATGTGCGTGTTGCTTCCTAACTGTGGTGCAGTGGCCCATAAGATTTGTTCTTGTCCCGGCTCAACTGTGCCTGTACTGGACAATATTACAGCACACGTGTCATATAATGATGATGCTGGTCCAAGAGGTATTCGTCGGCCGTGTATGTCGAGTTCCTGTTGTTTGCAATGTATGATGGCTTCGCTGGCACTGAGGAAATCAGAGCCAAGGAGGGAATCGCTGTGAATAGAGGCGATGACAACTCGCTGTATGAATTGTATCTCCTCTATTTGGATGACTAAATTGACTACACCGGCTACGGGCACATCAGCTCCCATAGCCTTCTGTAGATAAATGTTTGTAGGTTTAAGGGGAGGCTTTTTATGAGGTGGGATGCTCTCATGTAAGCAGAATCACTCTGTATGTAATCTGACTGTTTCCGAATTGCTTCTTTTAATGAGGTGGATGGCTGAGTGGGGAAGGGGCCAGTCCGTCGTCGTCGCTGCTGTGAGGGCTGCGGTGAAGACGGGGCTGGGGGTAGCAATGATGATGGAGATGTTGCTGTTTCAGGGTATGCTGTATTAGTGTAGACAGCGGTGCATACAGCTTCCTCTACGGGCACGCCCCCTTCCTCCAGGCGCTTGATTCTGATTGACATTTCGTACAGCGGTTGTGGTGATGTGTGTGCGGTTGGTGTTGATGAACTGGGGGGAGCACTAGTGGGCGTGGCGATAGCTTCACCCTCTATCTCGTTGATGGGGTGGATTTGGCGTCGGCTACTCTTTTCCCGCTCCAAAAGTTTTCTATATGGGCCGCGGTTGCCGTTAATTGGGCCAAACTACTGTGGTCGCCAAGAAATAACTTTTCTTTCAGGGCGGGTTCACTGCTCAATGCAGTGATGAAAGAGTTAAGATGCAGATGGATTACGCCTTCTGTGATGGTGCTCGGATATGCGTGGGTGACTAGCCTTCTAATTCGACTAGCTAATTCTGGGAGAGTTTCCCCCGTGCGTCGTCGGAGATTTTTGAGTTGAAGACGACTTGTTTCTCCGAGAGCTGTGTCCCCAAATCACTCCACCAATGCTTGTTCCAATTAGGTGTAGGTGGGTGTGTAGTCAGTCCAAAGATCTGCAAGAACCTGAAGGGCTTTTCTGGAAAGCTTTGCGGCAAGATATTCACCCATTTGCTGATCGTTTCAGTGGTTAGTCTGACATATTATCTCAAACTGTATTTTGTAGTTGGTCCAGTAATTTTCCCCACTAAATTCTGGAGGGAGAATGACTCGGCCAAGACCACAGGAAGAATGAAATGGTTGAAACCCGGGTGGTGGTGGTATCTGCGAGACTGATGAGTATTCTAAGGCTGGTCATTGTGCAGGTGGTGGTGGTGGTGTTTCCCATTGATGCCGATACTGAGGAGCGAGAACACGCATACTCCAATTTAATGAATCCTGCCCTGTTGTAGAACCATAGACCGCCATGGGTCTATGGAGAGTAGGCGGAATGTTATGAAGATTACGCGGACGTTCTTCCTGAGGTGAGGACTGATATTCCTCATATGGTGGTGGTGCAGTAGGCTGACGGTTGTGATGTGTAGCGTGACTGATGTACCAGTGAAAAGGTGGTGCCGATTCCTCCTGATAATGCCACGGTGTTCCCCTCTAGTATAGAGTTGCACTAGAAGGGGGCAGTGCGGGAGGTTGTCTGTAATATGGATTCTCACTTGGCCATATGGTCTTCGTAGATGACACAAGTGAATGATAGTGGTCTGAAGGATTATGTATATGCCCGTAATCAGGTCTTTGTCGTGATCATCCATGATTCGGCCCTGATGAAGTTGGCCTGTCGTGGACGTCTGATATAGTTCTAAACTCTGTTCCCACCTGTGAGACATCCTTAAAGGTTCCGTCACTGACAGGCGAAAACTGGTTATATTGCGGTGTTGTTGATTCCGCAGGTGAATTTCTGGCATAGTCAGTGAGCATGTGAGCTATGAATCCATCGTATGATGCTACCTCTTGATCTCGGGAGTCATCGCTAAATGGAGACGGTATTGAACTACGCTCACTATATGGTGTGGGCGTGAGTTCGCTACGTGTTAACAATGATGTTCTTTGGGCCCCACATCGGGTGCCACTCGTAGCTCGTGGGGTTGTGTTGGGCCGTTCCGGTGTATGATGTCGACACACCGTGCCACAAGAGCACGACGAATGATGACGCTGGTTAGCTTCCAGTCTCGGGGTGACGGATCCTGTATGATACTGCCCTACGGGTAACAAAGACCAGCTCCTAAGGCCGGTGGAACTCAATTGTCGCGAACATTAAACACAACGGTCTCATCCAAAGAGTTTGTGTCACCAGTATGCCTGTCCATAGCAATTTCGTGATCTATGGACTTACAAGATTTGATTTTGGTGACCTAATTAAACTAAGTCTATACAATAATTTTACCTAAACAGACTGTCAAATATGCTAGATAAAATTGATGAGCATACGAAAATACAAGATATAGAGATAGCCAGATGAACTTTTAAATATGGGGCTCCTGGAGATACCATACAGACTCGTAGGTCCGCAGAGGTATCCCCGCAAGGGAGGCTCCCATACATGAGACTTTACTAACTAACTTAATATAAGCTATTATACCTCTAAGCTGAAAGGAAAGAAAATTTTCTCTGTAGTGACCAAAAATCGTGTGCCTCACCCGGGCACCACTCCTAGTGCTTGTTTGGTTGAGGAGTATTATCCTCACATGGACCGTCGTCTGTGAATCCTTGCGAGAGGCAAGTGCCTCGCGCGGGCCTCATTCACCGGAAAATGTCGCCACTGCTTAAAGCGGAAGAAGAGTAGTAGGCAAAAAGGGGCCCACCAAAATGCTGAAAAGAAAAGACAATACCTAATGAGATTATGACTATAAGGTGGCGTGCTGTTTTACGTGAAGACGGGATGAACGATTCCCGAAGGATTCCCACGTCACCGTCTTATGTAATTCTCAGTATACTGAATTAGTAGTTGCCGCTTTATTTATGCGGGCCTTCTTCTGTGCTTAGCTAGCTTTTAGTTTTTTAGAGACAAGAACTATTTTAGCCCACAAATGGCGGTTGTCTACTTAGCTGTTAGACATGGCTGTCATTGAGAATGGATGCCCTAAGACATCAATACTGAAGACAGCGCTCATAGATGTGACTTAGTAAGATCTCCGCACTGGATACAAATCCGGACATCTTGCTCCGTAGCCACATAAAACGTCACAAGACACTGGTTACTTTTCAAAAAAGCATTTTAGGCAACTGATCTATCGTTATAGTGGGGGTAAGAGAGACGAATGCCCACTGTAAATGTCCTTCCCGTGAGGGCATGACAGATTTGAATATCATGCCCAGACATACTTACGGGATTCAGTGGGGATGCGCACTGTCGTTACGTTCAAATACAAGTTGCCAAGCTTTGCACTGTGGTGTGGGTGGATTGTTCAGCAGATAAAAGAATAATTAATATATGTTTGCTCAGTGCTTTCCTACATTGGCAGAAGTGCTAACTACCTAGTATCCGAGGATACAGAGAGAATGTATGTGATAGCACACCCTGGCCATCACCGCTCGGAAACCCCAACAGTTTCCCAGGGTCGGATCGGCCAATGATGCGGATGGGGACATCCAAACAATTAAGAAGCCACAAGGCTCAGTGGAAAATGAAGAGAGACAATATCTTTAGCGATATGAGTCCCTTTAAGTATTTTGGCCACTCGTACACAATCTTGCCGGAGTGCGGGGCTAAATTATTGCAACTACCGGGAGAGAGGCGTATACTACAGAGATCCTAACGAATAGGTTGTCTCTAATTATATTAAACCTATCCTATCGAGCTGAATAGATAAGGTTTTAGTCGGTAGCATGCCGGGCTAAACAGAGTTATAGCATGGACAGCGACCTCAGTGAAAAATTGTTGGTGGCGGGAGAAAGTGCTGCATATATAACTGTATAGTGTTTCCTACGTGCACTACAGTCCTATATTGTCCACAATTAAACAAAACATATAAACTGATGGCCTCTGGCCATATATTAACTAACCAGAACAATTAGTACAGTGTGAAATGATCAGAAGTATATATCTTAGTACAGGTTAGGGAACCTATTACAGTGCGGTTAGTGAAAACACCTTACAGAAAATGAGAATAACTATAAACATATACAGAAATTATAACTAGCGGTCCTAAGACCATCACGGTACCTTTTAGTCAAGTGGACCGTATATACGGGTACGATGTAATTAGCAAAAATACATTTAACGGAATAATTAAAATGTTAAGTATAGTCACTTGAATAATCGGTAGCCATTCTTAGGTCTCGGCTATCGTGTTACCGAAATTGATACGTAACTCTTGGGTTGGACTACTGCAAGCTGCGGGAGAAAAACCGACAGAAAGCGAAGTGATCTGCATATTGTCTGTCGAGACGATAGTAGCTGGTACAGGTCCAACCTATTCGGCCCCTGGCTGAGGATGCTCTCGAACTCTGGATCTCGTCTCCTTTTATACTACTCGTGACGTCACAGGCGCAGGCTCCAACCAATCATCGGTAGAGCTACAGCCAATCAGCGCATAGCTAATAATAATGCAGTTGAATGGTCTAGAACATTGTAGAACTTCTGCATCCACGTGGTTATGACGTCACGGCAATATTTTGAAGATAATCAACAGGGGTTTTCCGAGGATAACTCAGCCATTTCTTAGCCAATGTTGAAATGGTTTACAGATTTGGAAGGCCCGTCGAATTCTGGTCTTGATTAATGTCAGATATGGCGGGAACAGGTAATTAAAAAGGATTTCACGGTACCGTCTCGGTACACTAAAAGCGTCATCCCATCTTGGTCATAAACTACGTGCTCTGTCAAAAATAGCATCTAAGCGTGAGCATGCGCACTATGTACTTTAACGACCTCTCTCATAGGCTCATATACGCTTATGGCTCTACCCTGGGGGGCATGTTCAGGGAACTAATCCAGGACGGGTGGCGCATACCCAGCTTGGCTGGCACGGCTGGTACACGCCCGGTCGATCCGAACTACATGTAGACGACGTTTGATCGGTATCATAGCTCTCATCTCAGCAGCATGCAGCCTCATGCTGGCAGTGCGTTTGGACACCATGCTGTTTGTTTTCCATTGGAGTCTTAGCGACCTGCTGTTGGTCGATGGTGATCATCTTGCTAGGTGTACCGTGCCTTGGTATTCACGGGCATTAGTGTTCCTCGGTCGTCCAGATGCTAGTCGACCCTTGCCACCATGAGTTTGCATATCTTGATAAAATGATGGCAGTATGGTTAATGTACAATTGTCTGTCATTTCTCTGCATGACATACCCGTGTTATACATCCCAATAATAGATCATTCCATAACCTTCGCCTTAGCATGGGGTTCACACACAAAAACAACCTTTCAGATATCCTAAATTGGTGCGAAACATGAACCTTGAAAACAGAGACAAAAAAGTACTGGAGCCCGCACATGTCACAATATTTGCATTCATTATTAGTGCTTCACTTTTGCGCATGTGCATGTGCAACCGTTTTATGGCACTGGCAAATGATAAAACACCAACAATTGTCAATCAAATTGTTTTACAAATATTCAGCTGGTTCAGTAGTTATAAAATAGCGGTTCTGGTGCACTTCCTCCTGGATGCTCCGAAGGAGGTGGCTCCACCTCCCACATGGACTTCAGTATCCTGGACCACTGAGGCCTGCTGCATTATACCCATGGGCCCCGCCCACCACCACCACGCCCCCCACCCTGCGGGCCCCCAAACAGGTACGAACTTCCATTTAGAGATATGCATATATAAAGTATGAGTCTACAATTTAATGTTACAGATAATCAACCCGAGGCAGCCATGCCAGAAGCTCCTCAGCCAGTTGTTGCTGGGTATTTGGAATTCATGGAACGTGAATGTGAATTATGGGATAATCTAAATGGAAATCTAGATCGTAATGATCGAGAGGAGGAACTGCGCGAGATAAACATTATGATCAATGCCGAGCTAGATTATTATAGGAAGTTGTTGGACTTTTAGGCACCAGGGTTAGGTTATAATATGGATAATAATAGTAACGAGTTAATATATTATAGACAACTCGTTAGGGACGGCATCATCATCAATGAGTATAAACGGTAGCAGCCCTGCAGGCAGACGTTCAGGGATGAGCTCAACGCATGGAGTCTGATGATGAGGT
>CM067372.1:128836420-128986769 GCA_034401795.1 Chaetoderma sp. LZ-2023a
TGCCAGCGTTCACTTGGCAGAATGCTAAAGTGCCTACCATCTGCATCATGGCAGAGTCTGGCATGCTCACATGTGACACAGAGAATATGGTGTTCCAGCTGTCGCGATGACATTAGCGCCAGCAGATATCCCCGCCCTACCATTTCTACACCATAGAAGTGACAGTTAGACTCAATTTCCTCACGTGGGTGAAATCGGTCATAGATATTTTTTCGCATATGGTCATTGAAGGGATTGTACTGGGGCTCGTCTCGGAAGTGGGCCCACTTGGCATCTAATATCAAGGCTGTCCCCGCTGTACCAGCTGTGGCAATGGCGGCATGCGAGGCCGCGAGTATGAGCAGTAGTATAACCAGCATCCTATATATGGAGGGTTAAACCGAACAAGGTGAACCCCTCGAGAAATACATGTGTCATATCGAGTCCTGTGCCATCCTCGATGTTGATCTTCATCCCGTGTAAGGCCAGTCTTAGCTGCTTCACTTTACCACCAGCTAGAAGCCGCAGCTCTAGCATGATGGGTGTTGTTTGCGGACTTGTGAGTCCGATACGCTCGAGAAGCTCACTGAGCCCTTCGCCTTCGAGGAGTGCGAGACACCCACTATCCGTAAGACACCCTCCTGAATCCAGTTTTAAAGAACTGGTAGAAGAAAGACTGGTGAGTATTTTGAAAACAATTTGACTGAAAGTTGCTGCTGTCTTACATGTAGGCCCTTTAAGCATTATTAACCCTTTTAATGCTACAGTCCCAGAAAACTGAATTTCAAGATAATTATACATGCAAACTTGAATATTTTGAAACTAATTTGACTGGAAGCTGTTGCTGCAGCAACAGCTCCCAGTCAAATTGGTTTCAAAATATTCAACAGAATATTAATTTATCAACCTTGGTGTATACATGCATTGTTAGGTTTAATCATAGGTAAGTGTAACAAAAGTAGGTCACACCTGGTTCTATAATTCAACATGATCAACTCTTAATTAGGAGTGTATTATTACCTGGGAAGGTATAAATATTGCATGTTTGTAATACGCATGGTTTATAAAATCAAAAGTAATCTAAAATCTGACATTAAATGGCGTCGCGGGAATATATAAATCACGTGATATTGCTTGCTCTCCTATTTTTGGAGGCGAGAGGTGGTGCATTCACAAATGTGATAGCTAAATGAGATGGTATACATGCTTTAGCAAGCAAGGTGAACTATCCGAGATGTTTCGGAAGGCTAACTATTGTTATTAACCAGGTACTCGGTAAATGCAGAGCAGATCTAAACATTAGATGTCTATGGTTTTAAAGTACATTCCTAATATCACGTGATTTGTGTATTTTCACAAAGACGACATGAAATGTTAAATTTTATAAACGATGATTTTAACAGAGTACGCAATATTTAGGTTGTCCAATGTAATAATTTCACTCCCGCAATGATGGATATGGTATACATTAAGCCAAGGGGTAAGGCGGCAGGAAATTATTACGTGTGTCCTATTTTCGTGTTATTAGCGATCGGTTTTAGTTGAAGCATCTTGGCGACTGGATTTCAAGTTTTTGTTTAAATTTACCAATTAGAAGTCATCCGGCTAAAACTGATATGAAAACTCAAGAGCGAAACCGATATGGCTACATAAGCCACACCACACAGCCCAACTCAACCCAATACCAATTCACCCCGTTAATTCATATACCTTAAAATAGGCTATACGATATATCGAAATATCGCTATTTTTTCACCACGATATATCGCGATACCTCCTAGGACAATATCGTGCAAGCCTACTCTTAATCCCCAACAAGTATTGGACTCATTGGAGTATTAGTATTAATAACATAAACCATGTTGCTGGCGCACTTTTTCTATTAATTAGTTTACGTTAAAAATAATTGTAAGAATAAATAATACAATTTACGCAATGAGATGGGAAATTAAGTTTCAGATGAAAACTGGAAATTTTTTTGGAAAAAATGTCTGGGTAGCTTCTGCTTGGAAAATTTCCCAACACATCATTACTCTTAGCCCTTACATACTACAGAATGTTGCTCTTATTAGCTCACCTGGTGAGCTTATGCCGTGGCGACCATCTGGCCGGCAACTTTTACTTTGAAACACTGCTCATTAACCACTTGAGCGATTTCAACCAAATTTGGATGAATGGATCCTATGTTAATACCCTCTAGAATTAATATAATTTAGAATCTTGATTCATCAAATTTTTGGTTGAAAATCTTTTATTAAATTTGACCGAAAATTGTCAAATTGCGTCTGCTTATCAACTTAAAGGGCCTAAGTATACCTAATAGAGCTTTAAATTTAATATACGGAACCATGTCCATAAAGTGCTGCCAGTGGGTCAATACTCTCATTTTAGCATCAGCTCTTGACTACTCGATATCCAAGAAGATGTATATAAATTATGAATTTCACAAATATAAAAAATGTAAACACAAATCTGACGGTCGCCTGCATCTCCGTTTCGCAGAGGAAACCACTCAACCAAGAGTATTCGCAACTTAGCAGTGACTTGCAATTCATCGCTAGTCTTGTATAAACAAAAAATATTATTATGCAACTTATTTGTTTGATGTCCAGATAAGATTTGTTGTGGTTTCAGGCCTCCTGGCATGTCACTCTGATGTTCCCAACATTTGTGACGCTAGTACGAGGCCAGCAAACTGTCTAGACATACATAGGACTTCCTGTGTTCTTTCCAATTGGATTGTTTCGTAAATATAAAGCATCCCTAAATTCAAAGCTCATATGCACAGATGAGTTTCCAGAAATACAACAAATACTAACTAATATGCGTGATGGGGTCGGAATATATGTATAAAAGTTAGTTTGTACTAATATTACACCGGGACCATTATTAGCTCACCTGGCCTGAAAGGCCAAGTGAGCTTATGTAGTGGCGACCGTCCGTCGTGTGTCCGTCCGTCTGTCAACTTTTCCTTTAAAACGACTTCTTTTCAAGAACCACTGGTCTGATTTCAATTATATTTGGCAGGAAGCATCCCTAGGTCATAGAGGTTCAAGTTTGTTCAAATGAAGTCGATCGGCCAAAATCCAAGATGGCAGCCGGCCAAAATGGCCAATTTTTAGAAACACTAAAAAATGTTCTTCACCGAAACTGCTGGAGGAATTGATTCAAAACTCATAGCACATCATCTATTGCAACGGTAGACCCAAGTTTGTTCAAGGCAACCTGATTGGCCTATTTGCCTGGCGGCCATCTTGGATGACTTAGTTTTTGCGAAAATGACTTCTCCCGAACCGCTGAAGGGATAGGTCTGAAATGTGGTAAATATGCTTAGTGACCACGGTCCATTCAAGTTTGTTCAAGGGAAGTTCGTACGTTAAAAAACATGGCCGCCATCAGCCAAAATAAATTTGGTGTTTGTTGGTCATATTGGCTTTTTTGTATTTGATGTATTTTGATGACGAAAATTGCTTTATATATGCTTATCAGTGTGGCGAGTTCAAATATGCCACTTTCGAGACTGTCGGATAAACGGTTTGGCTGCCATCTTGGTTTGTTTTCCCGTCATAGGCTTCTATAGTAAAGCAATGGGCCCATAGTAAAGTAATGGGGAATTCTTTAAACGACTTCTTCTCAAGAACCACTGGGCCGATTTCAATTATATTTTGGAGGAAGCATTCATAGGGCATAGAGATCTAAGTTTGTACAAATGAACCCGATCAGCCAATCTGGCCGGTGGCCATCTTGGATTTAGGCCGATTTTAGGAAATGTCTTTAAAAATCTTCTCCGAAACCGCTTGGGGGATTGATGCAAACCTCATGAAATATGATTTATGGCAAGAGAACTTGATGTGTCAAATGGTTCGGCGGCCATCTTGGTTGACCTTGTTGTAGCGAAAATGACTTATTCTCCAGAAGTGCTTAAGGGATCGGGCCGAAATTTGTCAGATATGATTAGGGCCTAAGGGCCATTAAAGTTTGTTCAAGAGAAGTTGATCCGTCAAAAAACATGGCCGCCGTGGGCCAATCAAAATATATGGCCATATTGGATTTTTTTATTTGATGGATTTTGAGGCCGAAATTGGTTTTCTATGTGTTTTTGGGTATTCTGATCTCAAATTTGTAAGTTTTGAAACTGTCAGATAAACGGTTTGGTGGCCATCTTGTTGATAAAGAGCATTCTTGTTGAAATGCCTGTTGTCCAGGTGAGCGATACAGGCCCTTGGGCCTCTTGTATTACAGTAAAAATACTGAAAATTTCCAGATTTATTTATCTCTCAGAGGTAAATCTTTAACTGATTCCAAGCAAATTTGGCCAAAAAGGATTCTATGATCATAGGCTCTAGAACCTTGGGTAAAAATCTTAGACTTTATTAAAAATTCACCGACAATTGTCAAATCGTTTCTTACTACTTTGAGCAATTTCAACCTAATTTGACGGAAATGATACTATGATCATACCAGGCTCCAGAAATTTCATTCAGAATTTTGATTGGTCAGTTTTTCCGGTAGCCATCTTGTTTAATGTGAAGAATCATGGTTATTTAAGTGCACGTTTCAAATGCTAATGTTTCAGGTGAGCATCACAGGCCCTTGGGCCCCTTGTCTCATTGTGTTATTCAATTCTGTTTTGTATGAAAATTAGTGTTATTATGTCCCCTTAATGGCCAGATTTGGTTAAGAAAATTTCTATCTTCTCACAGAAAACCTCCATTTGCAGGCCATGAAGATGTTTAGAAAATTTGCCCCTGGAATTAGTCTCTTGATCGGTTAATGGACATTTCTGAAAACTAAAGAAGAAGCCACTTTGGCAGGATTGTCCATTAAGAGGTTGAGATATCGGAATTGTTACTAGCCCATGAGGCTGGTCAATCAAGGCTGGTCAAATTTAGCCAAGCTTTGTTGGAAGACCCCCTAAGGTGCAGGCTTTTGATCTGGATAGGTTTTAAAATTCCAGTTTTAATTCAGATTCTGCTGTTCCAAATGGGCACCACAGACTCTTGTCTTTATGGTTTGAATTTCAGAACGCATGTAAACAGGAAATCAGTGAACAGATTGAGCATGTTGCTGAAGGATTTGACAAGCTTCAAGACAAGATGGCTTTGCTCATAGAGTCTATGGAAACGTGTCATGAAAAAGGTATATCCTTACAAGCTCTGCTAAAGAACTGCAGAGACTGCGGTGATGCTAGCATTTATAGAACTGTTTCAGATCCTCACCAGTATTTGAATGAAAGAGAATTAAAAATATCACAGCTTAATGATACTATTGCTCAGAAAAGGGGCATGGTGCATGTTACTGATTCTCAGCTGGATTTTATGGAGCGGAAGCAACATGATTTGGAAAGGTGCCTTGTTGAAACCGCGAAGAAACTAGATCATGACAGACAACACTTTGAAGTTCAAATGAATGAATCAAGAAAAGTTATTCAGCACTACAAAAAGGCTATTAGTCTGATGGAGACACTTGGTAGTATTTCATAGGCAGATAGGTTAGTGTGTTATGATAACTTGCCGTTTTCCCGTCTTAGATACGGCAGAAATACAGAGACTAATTACCCCCACACATATTGTTACAATGGGATATTCCAATTGCCTCGGCCCATTTGTCTGTCCATCCTTCTATCTCCTCCGAAACTGTTACAGACTGCAAGACATTATTTACATCAGGCTCTGCCCTCAGAGTGGAGGGTGGGTGGGGGGGGGGGGAGCAGAAAATCAAAGAATTTGGAGGAATTCAACCAAATTTGTTTATCCATAGGACTAACATGATTGCAGATTGCGAGACAATGACAGTGTTTACATTAGGCCCTGTGGGGCAGAATGTCAAAGTTGGTGAAAGTGTGGGGATTTGCGAAGGCGTGCCATGGACTGCACATTCTATTTTATTATGTAATGTCTGCATTAAATTAGAATAATACCGAACATGTGTGTCACAAGTGAGTCAAATGCTTAAATTGAACCATTTACAAATTTTGAAAATAGAAATGAATTGTATTTTACTTTTATTGCTTGAATTGTCATCCACCATGTCCACTAAAATAGTGTTTATTACAAGATCCTGATGATTTGACTGATTGATTGATTGATTGATTGTGCTTGTCGTATATTCAAGCCAAACTCTGATTTAACAAGATCAATCAGAGATTGCAAAGCCGATCGACCTTCCTTTTTGTAACATTTAGGGCCAGTGGTTTTCTGCAATAATTGAAAATGAACCAAATTTGTGTATTGGTAATTTGAAAAACAAAAGTGATATTTAAAATGGAAATCATTGGAAAATCTAATTTCTCACCAAAACATTTGTAAATTGAAACGGAATCATGATATTCAAATGAAAATAAAGTGAAAAACATGTTTAACACATTCTTGTGTAAAAATATAAATTATTACCTGCCTATATCTTCCTGATAGATACTAACAATTACTAACTTCCTGATTTCTGGTTGTATGAATGGAACCATGCACATCACATCACAAACATGACAGATTTGACAGGTTTATTGAATTTATTAAGTTTACATACAGAATAGATGATGTAAGCTAACAAAAACAGAAATGAAATGGAATTGGCTAATTTGTAAAACAAAAAATGCCAAATTTTGAAATGCTAGACCACTGTCCCAAAATATTGTACACAAATTTTCCTATTTTCCGTATTTTTTAAGATCATGACTAAATTTATGGAATCCTAGTGTATGATCACACTCTTACATACATGTGTTAACCCTTTAACCCTAGAATTTGTTCAAGAAAATTTCAATTTAATCTTAGAAAATGTCCATTTACAGACCAAGAGAATACTTTTTTTGGAAATTTATCACTGGAATGACTGGCTCGGTTATCGAGCCAGTCATTCCAGTGGTAAATTAAAAAAAATAGTCTTCTCTTTGTCTGCAAATGAACATTTCTCAAGATCAGTTGAAAAGCTGTTTTTGACTAAGGATTAAAGTGTGAGCCATATAAGACAAGTAGTTTCTGAGACATCCAGATTCAGAATTTGTTGTTTTTCTATGCAGGGTTTTTATCATCATCACAGTCAAAGTCTGCTTAGCAAAGCTTCTCGTTTTATATTTCGAGATTGGTTAACTCTAATCCTTCTAAACCAAGATGATCCAGGTTGTTGACAGGGAGGTCGGCAGGCCAAAGGTCACGGTAAACCTGATCTCTACAAAGCTACGCTATTTTTCAGCGTTATGTTTTGCACTTAGCAAATCTTTTTAGATTATATTTCAAGATTAGTTTAGCCCAAATAGAAAACAGCTTGTATACACGGTTGCTTCTATCAAGAGAAGGCATGATGGTGATGAGAAGGTCATCAGGTCTAAGGTCAATGTCATTCTGATTTCTTCAAAACTGTGTTATTTTTCAACATTAAGATTTTGCATTTAGAAAATCTTATCAGCTTATTGTCTCACCTGTGAAATAGAATGTGAGACATAGTTATCACTTTTCCGATGGCAGCACTGTCATCAATGTTAATTTTTTGCATTTAGCAAATCATTCTTGACAAAGAGGAGCAGGTGAGGCATTTAACTCCATGGAATTCTTGTATTCTGTAACTGAGTACTACTTCATTTGAACTCGATGTACAATGACCACTTAATGTGTACATGCACTAAGAATCAAATAAATTTTATCTGTGCCTGTAATCATGCAACTTATGCCTTTCCCTTCTAAGCAGCTTTCATAAAAACTGGTTTGAAAATTACACCAGGCTTTCATTTCAAGATGATAACTCGAGTTCTATTGAAGGGGTCATTACCAATCTGGCATGGAAGTTTGTCTGTGGTGGTCCAAAGGACCCTATTGATTTTGGAGTCAAAGATCAAGGTCATGGTGACCTAATTAATGACGTAATATTGCATTTCTGGATGATATTGACATAATTAATGACGTAATGTATTGCATTTCTGCCTCTGGATGATAGCTCAATAGTTCTATTGACGGGTTCATTACCAATCTCGGGTGGGAGCTTTTTCCTTGGTTGTCCAACGAACCCTATCGACTTTAAAGCAAAGGTCAAGGTCACGGTGACCTAATTAATGATGTAATATTGCGTTTCCGGATGATAACTTGAGTTCGATTGAAAGGATCGTTACTAATCTTGGGTGGGAGGTTGTCCTTGGTGTTTTCGAAGAACCATATCCATTTTGGTGTCAACGGTCAAGGTCACGGTGACCAATCATGGTTGGTATGTTGTACTTGGCGGAATGGGGTGAGCTAATAAATCTCTGATTGTCATTCTTGTTTAAATCCAAATTGTTCAAATGCTACTGGTCCTGGTGAGTGTCACAGGCCTTTGGACCTCTTGTCTTAAAATTTATGTCCGTGTTTATCCCATTATCAGCCGATAATTTAATGTTGCGGTAATCTGGAACAAACTAGGCTCAAATTTACACCATGTCTTAGCTAATGAATATTTTAAAAACTTTTTTAGTAGGAAGTCGGTGGTGTGCTTAGCTGTCAATATTTATACCCGTTTTGGATTGCCTGCTATTCTATTGGATATTTTGAAAATAATTGGTCGGAAGTCAATTTCAAAATTTGTTCCATATTTTTATAGTGTTTAGACATAGCAAGAATTAAGTAAATGTTAAAATTTTCCAAAGGACATTTAATTCATCAAAGGCTTATCCGATGTCAATAAAACTTTACAGATTTATTCTAATTCCAGCTTTGCCTCCAGTAATCATCATAATTGAATTGTTTTCAAGTTGTTTACATATTTTTATGTGGTTTGTACTTTATTTCTGCTTAATTTGTCTCCTTGTCAACAATTAGAAGAATGTTAGTTTTTCAGAAGACATTTGATTCATCAAGGGGGTATATTATTTTAAGAAATCCTTATTTCACAACACTGCCACACATGTTGTTGCTACATTACAGCCTACCTCCTTGCATTACTATTGCTCTTTCCTTCTCTGAAGGGAAGGATAGTAGGATACATTTTTTACAGTCATTGTTTGCTGGGTATTGTGGTTACAGAGTGGCTGAAGGCTCCTTCAGGTATCTCCATACTCTCTCTAATGATGAGATCCATAGATGAGATCCATAGTAATTCGCTTGAATGCTATATCTCAGAATGAGGCAAGAAGAGGTTTAAGCCAATACCCAGTGCCACTGAGCAGGTCATTAAGCACAATGACACCCCATTGGCTGAAAGCTATCACATGACCTTGTTGATAGCAACCAAGACTTCATTCCTTTTCTACTTGTAGAAGCGGGAAGGTGTTCACAATTTTTCTCAGCCTTTAAAGTTGTAATTTAACTATTGAATTTTGCTGTGGTTTGCAAGATAAGTCAAGAGAGCTTCAGGAAATGTCGGACAAGCGCAGGAAGCCTCCCAAGATAAGTAGTTGTAGGTCTTAATGACTTAGCAGTGCAGTTTCGGATACGTTTAGGCATATCCCTGTCATTAACGAATCTAACTCTGACTTCTAGATCCACAATCACTCATGATATTTCTGCTGATCATTTTTCCTATCATCATTCTAAATCCCATTTAGGTACTACTTCTAATTCTCAGTCTTCCTTCTGTTCTTCCGATTCTATGGCGCATGATATTCCTTCCCAGGAATCAGTGAGCTGTTATCTTAATGAATTTCTAGTTAATGAAACTACTTTCATTGGTTTGTCGAGTAGGGACTATTCCTTGTCAAAGGACAGCTCAGGGAATTTTATTATCACAGCCTTTCATAGTTCTATTGATTTTCTCCAATCCTTTGAATCTTTTTTGGTCCCTAGGAATATTTTTCGTCATGCCCGCTCTGAAGTTAAGTTTGCGGATTGCTCCTCATCACCCTCACCTATTCATCCTTCTCTAGTTTCTGATATCCTGTCCAGAGACGTTCCTGCGATGGTTGATGATTATCATGATACTATTCCAACTCGGGATTCCATTTTTCGGTCTTCTCAGGACTCCTTTCACTCGAGACCCTCTGATTCCAAGTCACCTCTTCTTAGAGCTACTGAGAAGGATTGGTCTAGTGCTCACCTTTGGGTTTCGGAAACTCTCCACATGGATTTACAGCCTGAGCGCACTACCCCCTCTTCATATGAATCTCCTGTGGTTTCGGATGTTGATGTTCCTTGTGATCGAGTTCTCCCGATTAATAACTTTTCTGCCGACATTCACTTTTCCCAGCAGGCTTGTTTCTTAGATTTTTCTTTAGTTCCTCCAGATTTCGCTTCTTCCATTAGGGTTCCTCTCGGATTATAGCGCTACAATTAGACCTAAGTCTCTGTTTGGTAACACTTGGGATCTTATTAAAGATACTGGTAGATCAACTGTTTCGGATTCAGCTATGTTTAGATCCTTAGAACAGTCTGCTAGGTTTAGATTCAAGCTGTCTAATTTCTTGGCCCTTCTTTCAGAAGCTATTTTTAAGGTCTGCAAAAGGTGATTCTATTCCTTTTCTAGTTCTGTCTTACCTGGCAGACATTTCTAGATTCACACTTAATTTAGACGCTAGATTGGTTGGTTTTGTTAATAAGTGTCGTAGGAAGAGAGCTCTTGGTTCTCTGGCCATCTCTCAGAAGCTTAAAGATTCTCTCATTACTACATTCTGTTTTGGTAAGGAGCTCTTTGGTCCTGAATCATCAAATCTCATTATGAAGGAGGTTGATAGGCTCAAGAGTATTCAGGAGATCTCTTCTAAAGTTAGCTTTCCTTCTTCTGCTAGGAAACGTTCCTTCGCCCCGGTTCGTTCTTATCCTTCTTCCTCTCCTAAGAAATTTCCTCGTTCAGATCCTCAGAGATCTTTTCCTTCTCGAGTTTTTGTAAATTCTAATCGATCTTCTAATAGGTCTAGATCTTCTCCTGCTAGGTTATCTTCCCGAGGTCACTCGCCTCGTAAGTCTCCTCAATCCACGTCTCCTATTCAGGATAAATATTTAGATGTAGTGTCCAATCGTTCCAGAGCTAAGATCCCTTTTAGGAAGCAGGCTAGAGGTTCTCGTAGATCGGGTAGTCGGTATCAACAGCATTTTCGACGCCATAGGTTCAGGACATTGCCCGTGTTTAACTCTTCCCATAGATTTAGATTTTCAGTCCCCTCCTATTTCAAGTTTTCCAGACATCCCGGTAGGAAATCGTCTTTCCAGGTTCAAGACTTATTGGGATCTTCTTGTTCAAGATCAATGGGTCTTAAAAACAGTTTCTCATGGCCATCATCCTTGCTGGAAGGTAACTCCCCCTCCTCTTTCCTTTGCTCCTCGTTGGACTCCCATTCCTTCGTGCCGAGAGAAACTCCTAGCTCTGGAGTCCGAGATTCTTTCCCTGATATCAAAGCATGCAGTGGAGGTGGTGGATTGGAAGTGCAATCCAGGTTACTTCTCGACCATGTTTCTTGTTCAAAAGAAAACAGGACAGGTTGTAGACCCATTATAAATCTAAAATCTCAATCTTCAAATTGTGAGTCCTTCAAGATGAAAACAGTGCAATCCATCATTCAATCTCTTCAGGTTGGCTTGTGGACAATACCTATCGACCTCAAAGACACTTATTTTCACGTCCCTATTCACCCTGCATTCTGCAAGTTCCTTCGTTTCGCTTACAAGGGCAGAGTGTGGCAGTTTTGCAGCCTTTCCTTCAGCCTTACCACTTCCCCTTACGTATTCACTCGAATAGTGTCATCGGTAGCTTCATGCCTCCATCTACAGGCCATCTCAGTTTATGTCTATGTAGACGATTGGGTTTTCAAGGACCCCCCCCCCCCCCCAATTTTGTCCCTCTCATTGCGGATGTATCAGCTTCCATCCAGGTTTGTCATCATTTGGGTTGGATTATCAATGTAGAAAAATCTCCTCTATCCCCAAGTCAAGTTGCTATTACACCACAGAAACATCTTGACCGTTCAATCACTACTTGCTAAATCAAATATCTGCATTTAGCTACCAGAATACAAAAAATTTATGCTCGCTTACATACTCCCTTATGCCTATATCATCACCATGCATACCCTTAACCAGGCTACTGGTGAGGGAACCTCCAGCATAAGCCTCAGTATAGACTGGCACCAGTCTGTACTCGCTCCTTGGTGACGCCGGGCAGTAAGCGCGCCTGCGCATGCGCAATAGATCCCAAATGGGAAACAGATTCACTTTTCAAATATTCTGCAAGCAGAACAGTTGGCCTGCTATCCAGCTTAAGTTTTTAAAGCTTTGCGATGAAGATCAGCTACATGTTTTCTGATTCAGGAATCATGACTAATATAAACTCTAATCTCCCTAATTATGTCTATTGTATACTTCGTGGTTTTTTGGGAGTTTTTAACTCTGGTTTATGAGTTACCAGTTTTCGTGTCAAATACTCCCGTTTTTTTAGGTATTACAATTCATGCCTATTTAATATCATCAATCAAAACCATGCTTTAAAATATTTAAAAAAACCTTAGTACTCGCTTATTAATATTTAGTGCCTACATAAAAATAATAATCTTACTAATCTTTGTAAATTCTTGGTCTTTCAGTGAGATTTTCAGATCCATTTCTCAGCCTCTTGTATAGAGGTTTTGTTTCTTTAGCGGATTTCCATATCTAGAGATCTCTTATTAAGTACATTATTATATAAGCATCATATGAAAGAATTTCTCTATTTCGTGATTCTATAAAGAATTAGTCTGATTAAGATGATAGTCGTAATTTTTGCGGCCGTTTTCGTTAATGGGGGAATCCCACGTCTTTCACGACCAGGCATGAATTACGTCTTTTGTTGACTAAGGCTTTGGTTTCTCTTAAAGCCTGTTATAGACTTCCGGTAAGTCTCAGTCTAAAGCCATATTAGTCTTGAGGGGGTGCATTACTCTCATGGAGGGGGTGCATTACTCTCATGCAGTGGCATCGGTGACGGAAGTTACCGATTATTCATCCCATGCATGTATAGCCAGTATGTTTAGAGATGATTGTCCAGGTCTGCTAGATCCTGCTAATCATCTGTTTTCTATATCCGGTTCCTCTTCACTTCCAGTAGTAGTGTATCTGCTTCCGGTAGGAGTGATGATTTTCCAGGTCTGTTAGATCCTGCTAATCATCTATTATCAATTTCCGGTTCCGCTTCAGCTTCCGTTTCCGGTGGTAAAGTATCTGCTTCCGGTAGGAGACATTATTTTCCGGATCTGTTTGATCTGGCCAAGCTTCTGTTATCAAATTCCGTTTCCGGTTCGTCTTCCGTTTCCGGTAGTAGTGTATCTGCTTCTGCTAGGAGAGACAATTTTCCAGATCTGTTAGATCTGGCCTATCATCTGTTGTCATTTCCGGTTCCGGTTTTGCCCCTTTTCTGTTTCCGGTGGTAGTAGTGTTTCTGCTTCCGGTATGAGAGGTGCTTGTCAGGGTCTGTTAGATCCGGTCGAACATCCGTTATTTATTTCTGGTTACGGTTATTTCACTTCAGTTATTGTAGTGGTGTTGAGAAAATGCTACAAGTTTGAGAGGTGCTTTCCGCGTTTGTTAGATCCGGTCAAGCTTCTGTCTTCATTTTCCGTTTCCAGTTTTTCGTTTTCGAGTATGTATCTACTTCCGGTAGGAGGGGTGCTTTTCTGGGTCTGTTAGATCCTGCCTAGCATCATACTTCCGTTTCCGGTTCCGTTGTATCTGTTTCTGGTAGTAGTGCTTCTACTTCTGGTATGAGAAGTTTATTTCCGGGTCTGTTAGATCCGGCTTAACTTCCAACTACCGTTTCCGGTTCCGTTTTTGTTTTATATATTGCCGGTAGTAGTGCTTTCACTTCCGGTTTGAGAGTTGTTGTCTGGGTCTGTTAGATCTGGATAGATACCTGATTCCGTTTCCAGTTTATCAGCTTTTACTGGCTCTCTTTCCGGGAGTTATTTTAGAGCTTACGGTTATGAATTGCCTGATCGTTGAGCTATTAGTATTTCCTTAGCTCGGATTCAATTTGCATTACGCTATTCTTCCTCTTCTTTTTTATTCTATGGTTGTTAGAATCTCTTTAGTCTTGCTTTCCCTTTCTCTTTTCATTTTTCTGTTTATAATAGTTTTGCTTTTATGTATTAGGTTCCCCTTTTTTCATCTTATCTTTTTCTCCTCTTTTTCTTCTAATTCTTTCCTTTTTTGTTCTTTATCTTCTTCTTCACTGTGGTCATCTATATCCTATTGTGTCTGTTTTTTCTTTCTCAATATCTAGTTTTCTATTGATTGTCTCTGGCTTAGTCTGTTTTTGTGTCTTCGCTCTGTTGCTCTTCTGTTTCCGCTAGTCTATCTATTCCTGGGTCAGTCGAGATCAGGGATCTGAGGAAGTTTTCCCAATTAGTGCCTATTTGGATGATTTGTCCTCCTCTCTTTTGCATGGCTTCTTGTCTCTATCTCTCTCTCTCTCTCTCTCTCTCTCTCCTCCTCTTCTCGGTAAGTCCTTTCGCGTCTCTCTTTTCTTGTTTTCCTAGCATTCTGTCTTTCATTCTTCGGCTTTTCTTCTTCGCTTGATTTCTCATTTTACTTTTCCAGTTTATCCTATTCTTGCTCTTCGTATCACGTTTTCTTTCTTCTCCTTTTTTCTAATCTGTTCCTTTTAATTCTTTTCTTCTCTCTTATTTTTCTATTTTTTCTTCATCTTTATTCATCTAGATCAGAATTTTTCATTCTCAGTAATTAGTTTTCTATTTGCTGTCTTTGGTTTAGTGTTCTCTTTGTTTTTGTAATCTGGGATTCCTCGTTCAATCGCTTTTCTATTTCGGTTGTTTTTTCTATTGTCTCTAGATTCTATTCTTGGATCAGTCGAGGTTCTAACCTGAGAAGATTTTTTCCCTTCCGTGGTTTTGTTGGACGACTGGTTCTCGTTTCCTTATTGGATTCCTTCTTGTCTCTCTTTTTCTTCAGGATGAGTTTTTTCTAGTCTGCCCAATTTTTCTTGTTCTAATGTTCTTTCAGTCTATTTCTAATTTGAAGAATTTTGCCAAATTGGAATCTTCTGCGGATCTTTTTAGTTGGGAATCTGTATGTAAGGCACAGTTTAAATCAGCTATCCTTCTAGCTCATTTTTCGGAAGATGTATTTTCTAGGAGCAGGAAGAGGTATTCAGAGTCCCTCTGAGGTTTTTAGAAATCTCTAGCCACTATCCTTAGAGGCTTTTTGAACTCAGTTTGTAGTTTGTTTGACTTCGTTGCCTCTAAGAGAATACAGGGAAAAGCCATCCGAAGTTAATAAACTTTGTTTTAAAGTATTCTTATTTCAATTCCTCCCTTTGGCCTATGATATATTTGGTCAATCATCTTCCATATTTTTAGGGCTGATTCTGTCAGTCGTAGATCCTCCAAAGGATCTTCGTTTTCTGTGTAGAGAGACTCTTCTTCTTTTTAAAACCCCCCTCTTTAATCCTTCCGTAGAGGAAGAGTCGCTGGCCTGTTGAGTGTTGTGCTTATCTCTCTAGGATAATTACCAATTCTTCTCTGTCTTCAGGTTCTAAGCCCGATTCGAGGAGGAGGATTAATCTGACCCCTTTTTTGCTCATTGTTCTAGATTCCAGGTGCGGCAGGCCTCTTATCAGATGAGAAGGGGCTTGTGTTATTTCCTGATCTAGTCTTAGAGGTTGTTCCTTTAAGGGGTTCAGAGTAAGAGAACCTGAAGGGATTGTGGTAGCCTGGGTAGGCCCATCCTTTTCTCTTTATCATATTTTATCTCTTCCTCTTCCATTGCCTTAGGATCCATTGCTCCTTTCCCCACTCCCTTTTTCCCAGCGGTTTAGTAGGTGGGTGCCTGTCTCTAATTTTGGGAGACTTGGTAAGCCCTCGTTCAGGTCTCCTGATTCAGAGATCATCTCTGGGTTTTTCCGCTCCTATTGGATTTTCATCGTCCTTTGTCCGTCGTTTCTAGGTGGCCTCCTTTCATTCCTTCCTGGTGAAGATGGGAGCCCTAGAGGACGAGTTGGAGTTCATGATTCTAAGTAGTCCTTAGAATTCGTTCCACTTGGGAACACCAAGAAGTTGGGTGGATGGCGTCCAATCTCAATCTGAAGTTTTTTCCTCTTATCTTATCTTCAATAATCTAGATGGAGGACTTATCTCAGTTTTCGCCAGTCTGAATCCGAGCATGTGATTCTTCTCCATAAAGATATTGGACGTTTTACTACTTGTTTTCATCCACCCTTCGTGCCATCAATTCTGCCGTGGCAGGTTTATTTTACGGTCGTTCTATTCACCTTCACGTCTATATAAACGACTGGCTAGTATAAGCAGAGCTTTTTTTTTATTAATTCTAGCAGTTTCATTCCAGAGAACTGCAGTCTGGAATGCAGCCTAGGTCGGATTGTAATTCTCTTAAAAGTCAAGTCTTCTCCTCTGGTGTTGGTTTTTCTCAGACGCTTCCCATGAGAGGGGGAACAGTCTGGGATCACCTGTTCAGAGGGCCAGTTTCTAAGGTCGGTTGTCAATCGGTTCTCAAGCATAGGGATCGTTCCCTCTTAGATTTTTTGCATCCTGTCGGTATGCTAAAATTTCCTCTTGCAGCCCCCCACCTCTTTCCGGATTTCAGGCATTGGTGGACGCTCTGTTTCAGTCCGTGTTAGGGTTGTTTGATTATGCATTTCCTCCATCTTTCCTGATTCCGTTGCTCTTGAGGTAGGTCATGGATCAGATTTGAGAAGTTCTTCTGATAACTCCCTTTTGACCAAAAAGGATCTGCGTTGCAGATTTCCTTTTTTGTCTCCGGGTAGTCTTCACTTGTCTTCTTCCAGTCTCCCCGGACCTCATGTCTAAAGTAAGAGTTTAGTGTATTCATTCAGTCTCAGGAATTTGCAGTCGCTATCTTTGGAGAGTTTCGTCTGTTTGATCCCTGAGACTAGAATTTCTGCGAGTTCTCAGGACATCAGTATTTCTGCCATGAGGGAGTCAACTCACAGAGTTTTCAAGGTATGTCTTAAAACTTTAGAAGTATGGTGTGCAGACGTTAGTCTCTTGACAGATCCTGTTTTTGGCATCCGTGCCTAGGTGTTGATTCTGGGGACGGTCTAGTCTTATATCCTAGAAGGGATTTTTTAAATCAAAAATTCAATCTAACCGTCTCCCAGCTAAGCCAGTTATTTAAAAAATTATATCTTCCTTTTCACCATCTGACTGACTTCAGTATATTGACATTTTTTTTTTTTAGAGATCCAATCTATCCCATTTCTGGCTCCTGTATGTAGAGGAGGTAGTTAGGCCAGTCTCTAGCTTTCTATGGCCAGATGGAATTCTGAAACTGTTGTTTTGAGATGGCTTCCTCTGATCATATTAATCTTTCTCACATTTAAGCTCATGAACTTAGAGGGAAGGCTCCCTCTTTCGCTTTCGCTGGCTCTTCTTTATTTGAGGTAATGCAAGTCGTAGGATGGAAATCCGAGCCTTCTTTTACCTCCTTTTTATTTATAATATCAGAGCGCAGTGGCACTCCTTTTAGATATGTCATGTTTCTATCTAAAAGGCTGAAGACCATTTACCACTACTCCATTTCCGTTAAGACTGTTTGTCTGCGTGAGATGGTGAGTTTTTTCATTGGTTTATTATTTATTTCTTTAAGTTTAAAGAAATTATTGTTTGTTAATCACTGTGTGATTAATTAAGATGTACCATTTTGTTATGTTATTAACATTTGGTTACGTTCTGTTTTATTTTTATCCTTGCTTATGGATTCTCAAATCTCCACCCACCTAAGTTTCACAGTGGGACACTGACCAAATCTACAGGTTTAGCAAGTAGTGATTGTATGATCAAGATGTTTTTGTGTTGTAATAACAACCTCAACAGACCCCCCTTTAATGGGTTGGTCTGTAGTTTTATTAACCACTATAAAAACATACTTACTGTTCAATCACCACGACCCGGCCTCAGCTGAGAATCTAGTCCGGATATGAGGCACTTAAATTCAGAAAAGTGAATCTGTTTCCCATTTGGGATCTATTGCGTATGCGCGCTTAGTGACAGGCGCCACCAAGGAGCGAGTACAGACTGGTGCCAGTCTATACTAAGGCTTATGCTGGGGGTTCCCTCACCAGTAGCCTGGATACGGGTATGCATGGTGATGATATAGGCATAAGGGAGTATGTAAGCGAGCATAAAAATGTTATTCTGGTAGCTAAATGAAGATTGAATGGTAAGTATGTTTTTATAGTGGTTAATAAAACTACAGACCAACCCACTAAATGGGGGTCTGTTGGGTTTTTTACACACCTGTGGGTCACTTTCGACGTCTCAGCTCTCACAGGGGAAGTTATTTCCCTCCCTTTCTAATGTACAGATAATAGTGACCACAATTCAAGCTCTCAAGGTAGGCCAGTTAATTTCAGCCAGATCTTTCCTCAGAATCATAGGCCTCATGGTCTCGGTAGAGAAAGTAATTCCTTGGACTCCTCTGATGAGACGACCCTTCCAGTTGTATCTTATGGCCCACTGGAATCAGTCTCTAGATTCGCTGGATCATCGGTTTCTCATCAAGTTTCATCTCATGGACTATTGCCGGTTTTGGAAAGACCGTCATTCTCTGTTATTAGGGGTCCCTATTCATCCACCATCTCCTCGGGCCATCTTTTACACGGATGCATCCTTGGAAGGATGGGGAGCCATCTGGGATTCAAAGAAGATTTCAGGAACCTGGTCCCTCACAGAATCTTCCTACCATGTCAACCTTCTAGAACTGTGGACTGTGTTCCATGCCCTAGTCCATTGGGCGCCTCTGATTCTCGGTCCTTCAATCCTTATCCGCTCAGACAATTTCACAGGGGTCTCTCATCAGTCATCAGGGTGGGACCAGGTCAGTCTCTTTGTCGAGAGTCCCTGATCATGCGTCACTGGTGCAAGTCCCGCAACATTTCTCTCCGAGCATCCCAAGTCCCAGGCAAATTGAATTTTTTTGGCCAATCAGTTATCTCGTCCCTCCAGGATCCCAGAATCGGAATGGGAGTTAAAAGAGGCTGTAGCCGAGTCAATTTTTCTCCATTTCGGTCGTCCCCACATAGACCTATATGCTACTCTCAAGAACAGAAAGATATCCACTTTCATATCTCCTTTTCTGGAAGAGATGGCACTTTCAGTAGATGCTCTGGACCAGGAAGATCAGGCAACATCCCTGTGTGGTCCTGTTAATGGCTCTGTTTTGGCCGACAAAATCTTGGTCTCTGGATCTCCTGGACCTTCTTATAGATTTCGCTCTACTACTTCCTGTCTCCCACAATCTATTGTCCCAGAACAGAGGCAGGATTCTCCATCAGAATCCAGAAATCTTTCGTCTGTCAGTCTGGAAGTTGTCGAGTTGCCCCCCCCCCTACCTCGTCAATCCTTTCAGTCAGATCTCATGAACTTTTGGAGAAATCCCTCAGAACTTCCACTCGAAACATTTATAATGCTCGATTTGAGTTTTTCAAGAAATGGTGTTCAGACTGTTCTATTCTGCCCTCTGAGGCCTCTGGTACCTAGGTCACAGATTTTCTGGTTTTCCTTTTTGATCAGAAAAAGCTCTCAGTTAATACTGTCAGATCCTATCGTTTTGGTCTGAACTCAAATGTCTTATTGATCCTTTGGTCAAAGTACAAAAACATTTTCACGACCTCATTAAAGGTACCGTTTTTCGCTTAATTGAAGCCTAGGCTTCTATTAGGACAAGAGGTGTTCAATTTCCAACCCAACATCTCTGAGAAAGGGGTTGGGCTTATATTAGAGTTTTCCCAAAAAAGTTTTCTAAAACTGATACCACGGAAATTCAACGCATTTTCTCCCGTACAAATTCCCACCGCCTACACCTATGTTTTTGTATACCTCAAAACCTCAGCGGGGAAGTGAAATTATTTGATTTGAGCGCCTAAATGTTGCGCATCCTTTAATAAAGGCTGTTTATTACATCAAAATTAATCCACAATTTGATATAAAAATGGCGTCGCAAAAAAATGCAAATCACGTGATTCGCCTCCAATTGCAGAGTTTATTTTAGAGTGAGTACTCGGATATAAATATTCTGGAATCGGGGACTCGGAACTCGGAAATTTCCATATATTATCATTGTGTAATAGGAACTGAGTATCATACTGATCTGAATAACAGGTACCCATTTGATAGACTCCCGTTAGCGCATAATATCTCGAGAGAACACATCGCCTCCAATCGCAAAAGAGCTGGATCATTTAATGTTGATCGCATTACAAAATTGATGTGCAATACTGCTTGTTTGGTACATAAATTTGGTCTTAAAATATATTTATAAGGAAGGTATTTAATCATGCCAAGACTGTTTTACCCGCATTTTGACTACAAAATTGTGGAATAAACTTTATTATATCTTGAACATACATGGCCTACTATTAGTATTAATCTAATAGGTGGTCGAGATTTACAAATCCGAGGCCTGTATTGACTTCTAGAGGGGCCAGAAATGTATCAGGGCAGAGATCAGTGTGAAGTAGACACACCCTGTGACACGATTGTTATTATTATACGTGCTATTCTTACAAATTTGCTGTTATAAAAACTTTTCATAAACAATCTGAGTTAGGGGGTGGGCTTCTAATACAGAGTTTTGCCATTTTGAAACTGCTAAGAAATCATTGGAGCTCATGTCAAAACTAGGGGGTGCTTTAATTAGGCGAAATACGTTATGGGTAATTCACGTCCACCTTTTAAGAAACCCCTTCCTTCTTGGACCCTGTCTCTTGTTTTACAGGTTCTTGCTGGGAAACATTTTGAACCCTTAGGTTCTGTTTGTTTAAAACATCTTACCCTCAAAGCAGTATTTTTATTAGCAGTAGCTTCAGCTAGCCATCACTCGGAAATTCACGCCCTTTCTGCTGAATTGGATAGTTTTCAGATTACGGGTAATAGCATTATTCTCTATCCTAGAGCAGAATTTCTGTCTAAAACTCAGTCAGTCAAATTCTTGGGTAAACCCATTATAATTCATAAGCTCTCATCTTTGTCACCAGATGATTCTGTCTGGTGTCCTGTTATGGCTCTTAATGTTTACAAACTTCGTACTGCCTCCAAACGGTCCGACAATAGACATCTTTGGGTTACGTTTGCAGAAGGTGTTGATCGTCCTGCCTCTTTAACTACTATTTTACGTTGGATCGTTAATACCATCAAAATTTGCCATGAGCTCCTCCCCTGGCGACAATGCCTTAGTAGGGGTTAAGGCCCATGATGTTAGGGGCCTTGTCACCTCTTGTGCCCTTTTTAATGGGTCTTCTCTTGATGATATCATGCAAGTAGCTAATTGGAAATCAGAGAATACTCTTATTAACTTCTATCTTAAGGATTCTGGTCCTTTCTCTTTCTTCTATAAGAATATTCAGAAGGTAGCTTCAGGGACCATGACTCGTATTCCTTCTTTATCTTTATCCTCCCTCGCATCATCATCTTCATTAGCCTAAGAGTGTTCTTTGGGGTGAGTGTGTATTCGTTTCTTTCCTCTCATGTGTGTATCTCACCCTCTTTTCATATCATCTCTCATCACCCTTTATATTCTTTTATTTCATTCTTGCATGCTCATCTCTTCTGTAGTTTCTTTTTAGGGTCGTTTAAGGACCCTCATTTTTCTCTCCTCCTCTTCTTTTCTGTACCCTTCTATTAGGGTTACTTATGATAGTGATTCTGAGGAATTACTGTCATTTATAGTATTTGTCTCTACTTGTTATTACTAACTGCATGTTCATTCTTTTAAATTTTTTACATCATGTTTAATTGAAAATTTGCCTCCCTCCAGGCTTTGTTCAATGTTGAAATCTGTGTTTCAGCATTAGTAATGCAAGGAGGTAGGTTGTAATGTAGTAACAATGACCAGACGACCCGCAGGGTCTGGTCTTATGTTTTACTAATTACATATACCTACCTCCTTGCATTCCGGCCCACCTCAAGCCTCCATCCCCTCTGTCAAAATCTTTTGGGTGGGTGGGCTTGAGGCGTCATTTAAATGGTCATATCTTGTTAGAATAGACGTATTTAAGAAAGATATAAAGATATTCATTGTATATTTCAGCCTTTATTTTATACCCAGATATGTCAGAATTCAACATTTTTGGGTATTTTTGAAAGAAAATTTCTTGGCATATTATCTACAAAAGTTAGGATAATTTTATTCTCAGCTTTAGTCAGATATTCAGAGTCAAGTCGTCATAAGATCATCTGCCTCTTCATGGATCTTCCTCAAGCTGGATTATATGACTGGATTCGTCAAGGAATGAAGTCTTGGTTGCTATCAACAAGGTCATGTGATAGCTTTCAGGCAACGAGGTGCCATTATGCTTAATGACCTGCTCAGTGACACTGAGTATTGGATTAACCCTCTTCTTGCCTCATTCTGAGATGTAGCATTCAAGCGAATTACTATGGGTCTCATCATTAGAGAGAGTATGGAGATACCTGCAGGAGCCTTCAGTCACTGTATAACCACAATACCCAGCAAACAATGGCTGTAAAAAATTCATCCTACTACGCTTCCCTTCAGAGATGGAAAGAGCAATAGTAATGCAAGGAGGTAGGTATATGTAATTAGTAAAACATAAGACTAGACCGTGTGGGTCATCTGGTCGATATGTGGTATGCAGAAAAACTAAAGGGCTCGACATGTGGGACACAGTCCATCTAGTTATTTATTTTTTGCCTGTATAAATAAAAATTTTGTTATCCAACAATGCAACTGTCACAATGACAATAGTTGGTCAAAGACATAAGACTTGGGGACACAAATGCTCAACAGACGAGGCATGGCAGTGATATTATATGGTATGATCATCCATTAGAGACAAGCATCGCCAATGACATACAATGACAAACTGTGTGATAGCGATCAGGAGCTATGTATGGTCTAAGCTGTGCAGCACACAAAGAAAATGTACCAGCACCATTGTGTGACCTGGGCAACTAAGAAAATCGAGCGAATTAGAAAGTCATTGACCCTAACAGTGCACACATCATCTCTACAACTCTACCATCAGCACACCAGGTAGAGGTCAGACATTATCCATTGACTGCCATGGTAGTGGAACAACTATACCGGTGTGTCTAATATCTGGTAACTCAGGCATGAAAATCTTCCTCCTTTTGGCTGATTTCCGCCTTTTTAACAAAGTTTATAGATGTAAGACGTTGCTAGTTCTGATAAAAGACCGAAAACAGATGTTTTTAAGGTACCGTAAAAATTTGACTAAAGGACGTAGTTTTTGGGCATATTACATCTTCTAGGAAGGGGGTTGCACATGTTGTCCTATAATGGAGAACATTCCTTGAGCACATTTTTTCTGTCGAAATTTTTCTTAAAGTCCGATTATACCACAGAAGGTAGACACTTCGCGCTGCCTGAAAACTATGTTTAATGTATGCGCCAAAAAACACCGGAAGTGAAATTTTTTAATTGGGGCGCCTAAATATTGTGT
This sequence comes from Chaetoderma sp. LZ-2023a, assembly GCA_034401795.1. Taxonomy (NCBI): domain Eukaryota; kingdom Metazoa; phylum Mollusca; class Caudofoveata; order Chaetodermatida; family Chaetodermatidae; genus Chaetoderma; species Chaetoderma sp. LZ-2023a. The sequence goes on from CM067372.1 coordinate 128,859,740, forward strand.
ATTCTTTAATAAAGATCACTTATTACATCAAAATTAATCCAGAATTTGACATAAAATGGTGTCGAGAAAAGATACATGTATAAATCACGTGTCGGCTCCAATCGCAAAAGATTTTAATTCTACTAAGAGCGAGTACTCGGATCTAAATAGTCTGGTCTCGAAAATTGCTATATATCATCATTGCGCGATAGGAACTGAATGTTCCCGTACCCGTTTGATAACAAACTCCCCTTAATGCATAAGATTACACAGCGCCTCCAATCGCAAAACAGCCAGATACCAACTCCTGTTAGCGCATAAGATCACACAGTGCCTCCAAACGCAAAAAAGCCATTACAAATAGTGACCATCTTACCACATTCCTAATATCACATGATTTCTATATTTTCAAGGCAACATTTTATGCCAAAATTGGATTGATTTTAATGTAATATACGATCTTTATTGAAGATACGCAATATTTAGGCGGTCCTATTTAATAATTTCTCTTCCACCATGATATTTTTAGGCATACATTAAACATAGTGCTGAGTGGTTGTAATTTTTGATACAAATTTTTGATTTTTGAAAGGTACATTTTTCAAAATTTAACAGCATCTTATACTAGAATACAAGTCTTTTGGGCGGATTTTGGTCAAATTTGGAACAGCGTCCTATATTCGAGGGCGGCCTTTAGTCGAGAAATTACGGTGGGTAATATTCCTCCTTTTTATCCCTCCTGTCTGGAAGACAGGGTTGATATAGTGATCACCATGTCTGTCTGTCCATCTGTCTGTCCACCTCTTGTCAACACATCTACAGTTTAGTTGCGATTCTTTTGAAACATGGTACGTGTTATCATTACCACATGAAAATGTGCATGTGTTTTTTTCATGGGTAGGAAATACATAATGCTATACAATAGTAACAGTTGGGCAGCTCCAAAAGTACTCTTAAACAAACTTGATGCATGTCACTGCACACATAGACTGCGAACCATTACAAATCATCACTGACCACACAGTCTAATAGCAAATGCAGCACTATACAAATTGTGTAACACAGCGCCACTAGCCCACTATCTGTGAGGGTAGAGCAACTGTGATGGTCTATGTTCGGACATGTTCCTTTAATGCAGAAAAATATGCCTGCTCAAAACGCACTAGAATTGGGGTAACCAAACTTTTTGTGTGCATACATTGTAGGCTAAGGGTATATCTCGCATATCAAAAGTAGGTCAGCATGGCCTATTTTCACAGTTCACTGAACATCATAGAAAATTCATGTCCGGGCTGGTGTGAGTTTTTTCGTATACACTTAAGCAAACTGTTTATCCTAGATGTATACTTTGTTTATTCAAATAAACGTCAAATATGTAATTGTCATGGCTGTATTCTCAACACTATCCTACATATAGTCCACAGCGTACATTTTATGGTTCACTCAACATTACGGGAAAACTTTGTTCGGATGTGGTGATGAAATATCCTTGCGTCACCAAAATTCAATTTATTTTTATGGATTTGTACCAAAATAGTGTATGCGCACCCATGTGAGCTAGGTTTGTTTGAGAATATAGGTCATAAGTAAATGTTCGCATAGACCTGTAAACAAATATATGATACAAATATTGAGCAAGTACATTGCCGTACATTGAAATTTGGTTGTCTGCAAAATCCAATCCACCAGGGAGCAATCGGCAAAATCCAATATGGACACATGACCGCTATCTTGAAAATTGGGTTCCATGTAATAAATTAATCTTAGCTGTCACTGTCAGAGTAGTTCAAAACTTTGGACATCAGTGGGGTGTGTTGCATACATCTACACTGTATGAGAAGGATCTCTATCAAAATTGTCCTGCTTGTACTTTGACTGGTTGACATGGTTGAGTGAACACTGGAGATAAATTGGTTTGGGCATATATGGAGGATGCCTAAAATTTGTATGGATGGTAAATCCAATATATCATCCATTTTGAAATTAAGTCTCTGGATAAATACCCTTCTGTGCTTTGGCAGATTGATTCACAAGTTCGAAAATGTATTTCATTCGATACTTACATCTATAATGATTTCACTTTATTGATTCATTTCCAAAATTCAGTACAAGAACTTAGCCACAATCCTGAAAATATGTATTTATGCTGGGAACATGACTTCCATCTGAAAACATAGTTTTCCCTACGTTAACTCTCATTAGCGATTCATGAAAAACTGTATGGTAGGATCTTGTAGGATTGTGAACATGTGTCATTGCAGTTCAATTTAATTCTAGGTGTGCATTATTCCGGCCTGTTTATTAGCTCATCTGGACCGTCGGCTGTCCAACTTGTACCGTAAAGCATATCTCAACCATGTGCAATATGGTCCCCCCTGTTAGCGAAGGTGGTCCAACAAAGATCGTATTTGTTTGGCCATGTTCTATGGATGCCATTAGCCCCACCTGCTCAGAAGACCTTTGCTGTACGAGGAGCCAACACCTACAGAGCACACAGACATGACAGAGGACATGGTTGAACAAACCTGCTAGATGTGCCATGTACTGATCTGACATGTCTGAAAGAGGCACAACTGGGTACACCGAGAACCAAGAAGACCATGCGGGAGCCAAGGCTGAAGATAATCTGACAAGTGGCCAAAGAAAGACTGAGTGTTTCAGAATACTGCAGCCACAGAACACAGTACATCATCATGATCATCATCATCTCTCATTGATTGCGAAGTGGCAGGCTTCAGAACTTCTACATAGTATACAGAAATTTGACTGGTCATTTTCCGACAGCTACCTTTGATTTAAAAAAACAAACTTTCAATATCTGCATTCTAAAAGTTACGCCAATTTTAAGCAAACCTGTGTTGAAGGACTCTGGTAGTAGGCTTTATGACCAATAGAGAAACCCGATTGATCAATTTTTTGACGGCCATCTTGGATTTCTGAAAATGTCCTTGAAATTGTTTATATGTCTACTTCTCAGTAATTGACATGATTGATAGGCCGATTTCAAACAAATTATTTTGGAAGAAGTCTATGGTGGTAAATGTATCATTTATCTTTTGCCTTTTGGCAGCCATCTTGGATTTAAAGTGATCATGTAAAAGATTACTACTCGTTAATCTTAAACTTACTTAGCTGGAATATCCCTCATGGTGGTACATGTACTAGGCTTTGGAACTTCTATACACAAATCTCATAGGTCAGTTCTTTGGTGGCCATCATGGATTTCTTTTACTTCTTCAAGGAAATTTTTTACATCGCGTTTCATTAAAGGGAAACACCAGACCCTCTATACTACTTTGTATGAAATGAATCCACAGACCGTAACGTTTTCAAAAATATAATTGTAAGCTCTGCTCAAATTAGAAATATATATCTTCGTTATTTAAGTGGGTGATACATTAGTTAAATTTCTATTCCCAGATGATGTGTATGACGTCATAAGTTGAACGTTTTTCTCGCTGTCATTCAATAGTATCACAATAAAATTGCGAATTGCGTTTTATAAGGGGGTTCGCTTCAGCAGTATTAGGAATATATAAACTATATTTGCAAAAATGTTAAAGAATATATAATAACAGCCATTTGTCTGATTTCTCTGAAGGTGCCGGTTTTGACATCAAGTTTTGATCTTGAGATAAATGAATGAGTGGCGCGATAGTATAGGTATATCAATATGATTGCCACTTTTGAATAAACCCTCTCACTGGCGCTACGGCAGATACTGTTATTGACATTTCATCTATTAATATGAGTTTAAATAGTTCTTACATACATCCAGTCCATCTTTAGGTACTTATTGTCCCATACTAGCCTCAAAACTTCCTGAGATATTGTAATATTCAAGTAACTGGCAGGCATCTTCATATAAAATGGCTATCTTAAGGTTTGGCAACTAATGTATGAAAATAAATATATTCCATAAATTTGCGATAGCGTGATAAATGTCTTAATCTCTTCAATCTGTACATATATAAATGATGCCAATAGCACTATCACCGATAGAGATATCACCATCCAAATGCATACACACCTGTCTTCAGAGTGCCGTTATCATATGGTTCTTGTCGGATAGGATTCAACCCAGGACACTAAAGGGGTGATTAACTCGCAGAGAATTATAGCAACATAGCGTTCTTTAACACCATTTTAATCGGATTTATATATAAATGTCGCAGGAAAGTTTTACACAGTAGCTTAAATGTGGGCTCTACGATAGAACTGCATGTTTTATGCAAACCATGGTGACCCTTCTTGTGTTCCCCTTTAATCACTGCATGGGTTGAAATTTACTTTGATGAGCCATTTGCCTGATCATTTACTAGTCTTTACTAGCAAGATGTGGTGATGACTCTTAGCTAATGGTGGTAATTTTCCGGAAAAATATTTTCTGTAAATTTTCCATTATTTTCCGGAAAATTTTCCACTTGTGTCTTAAATGTAGTTTTTCGTATTTGTTAAAAGGAAACAAGTTAAATACTTAATTAGAATTATTCTTTTCAAATCAGTGAACAAACGACATCATGTGCATTATGCATATCAAATTACAAAATATTTAGTGGTAAATGTAACTGCTTGTCTGGTACCTGTTCTATCAGGGGGTGGAGGATGAACTTCTTCGTCGGGAAGTCATAGCGGAACACTATTTTGTCCCCATCTCTCTCTCGGCCCAGACGTTCCTTTGAGACATCCTTTAGGTCAGTGAGAAGCTCTACACCATCGCCACCAACGGGATGGAGGGAGAATGCCTTGGAGTCTGCTCCATATTGGAGGATGAACGACTTGCCATCGCTTTCCTTAAGCTTGGCAGCATCAACACGTCCACGAGATCAGCTAGACCGGTTGAGTGAGCAAGTATAGGCTCCATTATATATATAAATATATTTAAATACATAGGGTTTAAACGGAGTGTATAGCCATGCCGATTGTCTGATTGCTACTCCAAAATGGAAAGAATGTCATCAGACCATCTCTAGTTGGTAGACATGCCTTTCAATATCATATAGAATGGGTTCTCTTCAAGGTAGCTCAGCATTCCACCACGTACGTACACGCTGATGTGTTACATCCGCCGTCGGGGTGCACCTACCACAGCTCACTGACTGAAGTAGGGTTAGATGTGATATAATACCTGCCAGGAGCCACCAGCAAACTGTGGAAAGCGATCAGGCCCAATATGTTCACCCACGTAAATCACCTGTTTGACAGCTCCACCATCAGTCTACATACCAGCATGAATGGGCTGTCAGATGCCCAATTAGAGTGTATGCTGCTACTGCTTATTGACCTATCCCCATCATGACGATATCATATCAGACCTATCAGGCATTTGCCGAGATGTTGAAAAAGGAGACAGAGCAGCCACACACCTCCCTCCTTGTTCATCTGGAACAGGCAGATATAGTGGTACAGGAAATGAGTTGGCGACAAGAAGGCGAGCGACTGCAGTGGGTGAGCTGGTATGAACAGAATGCCAGAGAGGCAAGGAGACGAAGGGACTACAACTCTGTCCAAGAGAGGGAGATATGCCTTCGCACCAATCAGCTCACACGCTTCGCCAGGATTTCCAAGATGAATCCCACAATGACTACAGATGATGCAGTGCTAGCACGAGTTTAAGCCCTATATATATATATATATATATATATATATATATATATATATATATATATATATATATATATATGGCTAATGCTGGATTTAGTTCAGGCTGCTTTCGCCACTCCAATTTAGCCATCCTACAGATGATGCAGTGCATATATATGGCTTAAACTCGTGCTAGCACTGCATCATCTGTAGGATGGCTAACTTGGAGTGGCGAAAGCAGCCTGAACTAAATCCCGCATTAGCCATATATATATAAATAGGGCTTACACTCGTGCTAGCACTGCATCATCTGTAGAATCTGTTGATAAGTCATTGTGGGATTCATCTTGGAAATCCTGGCGAAGCGTGTGAGCTGATTGGTGCGAAGGCATATCTCCCTCTCTTATATATATATATATATGGCTTAAACTCGTGCTAGCACTGCATCATCTGTAGAATCTGTTGATAAGTCATTGTGGGATTCATCTTGGAAATCCTGGCGAAGCGGGTGAGCTGATTGGCGCGAAGGCATACCTCCATCAAACACACATCATCCAGCTGTCGGAATGCCATGTCAGGTGCCAGTAGCGGGATTTAGTTCAGGCTGCTTTCATCTGTAGGATGGCTAAATTGGGGTGGCGAAAGCAGCCTGCATCATATATATATATGGCTTAAACTCGTGCTAGCACTGCATCATCTGTAGGATGGCTAAATTGGAGTGGCGAAAGCAGCCTGAACTAAATCCCACATTAGCACCTAGGGAGGGCGGTACAGTCCATGGCTGGCGACTACAGCAGATTGACACCATCAGACAGAATTTTGTCCATGAGACAGAAAAGTACAGCAGAACACACGGGTGTTATAAAACAGCCTACAACAGCCTAGCATGCACGACCACAGCTGCGTGTGTGATTGGAGCCAGTGCTGGTGTGGCCGCCATTGCCACCCTCGCTACAGGGGTGGATGCTACGTTGCTATCCCACTTGGTGGCGTGACCCTTGCCGCTACTGTCCTGGCCACCAGCTTGGCAGTTGGACAGCGTCAGATCACCAGGAAGCTGGAGAAGCATTCTAAGTATGTAACACTAGCACAGAGCAGCCTTCTAACTATCGACGTGTCTGTCAGCAAAGCTCTCGAGGATGGACCGGTAAGTGATGAAGCGTACCATCATATTTTGAAGCCCCACACCCTGTACCGCGCAGAGAAACCCAAAGCGCGCCAGCAATACCTCAAAGGCTCCAGCAGGTGGGTGGCCATCGAGGAGTTAAAAAAGAGATACTGCGCTGGAGCCACATCGAAGATCTCTACGGTGCCAAATAGTATGTTGCGTCCATGGCTGGAAGAGCGTCTATAACATGACTACTATAGATGGCCTTTCCGACGAACCTCACGACAATCGACCAGAGCCAACCACCCCTCCTGGGTATACTCTGGACCCGCTCGACACGTGGTCTCCTGGATGACATACTGGACCTAACACTTATTTTGATCACAGTCGACAGGCTTTCCTGCATCACATTCTCCATCAATCCACGACCACTGACCAACCTTGGAATCACCATCAAGGATGCGAAGAAAGCTCATACCTGGATGGCAGGCCCGAATCTCTCATTCTGGAACCAACAGCTGAACTTTGCCATGTGGTGTGCCACAGCAGGCTGCAGCATTGGCGCGGGTTTGCTGTTGCCAGCTGTTTCAGATATCATGTGTACTACATGGTGAGGCGAATCCTCCATGAGCCGAGCACAAGCCTGCCTGATACACATGATTTCGATCCACAGACTGTGGGAACCACGAGCTACAGCCTCTCAGCAGCCAGTAGACTCCAACGCGAGTTCAACACCAACTCAGATTATCGTTTCTACGCTGGAGACAAAAGTGGTCTAGGCGTTATGTATGGTGACCCGAGACGAGACTACTCAGGCTTCCCCTATCAAACACCCCGAAAAATCGGCCGTCGAAAGACAGCAACATTCTCATTCGATCCAGACTCAGAGCCCGGGGCACTGGTGCAGAATATGCATATACTCGGAAACAGGCAGGAGCATCCAAGCGGTGTCGAAATATTTTGTCACACACGCAACCTCAGGGCTCCAACCAGCAGGGATCATTCGAATCAACCAGTCCTTAGAAGCATTATGTTATTGTCTCCCGACAGATCAGACCAAGCTGTGCCACTCCATAGCTGGGGTGAGCGGGAAAGAGGTGCAGGCCATGTGCAGCAGGCTCATTGAGGACATGATCATTGTTGCAGATCCTAGTAGCCTCATTGCCAAGTTCCAGCAAGCCTTACAGAAGGCCAGTCGTAAGCTCGACTTCGCTATATCGCCACACCTATGACATATTCCAAGCAATATGATTGTGAATGTCGAGGATCTGAAGATTAAGGCGTACAATAACATGATAGTCGAGGGGAATTCCCCAGGTGTGCACTTTGTGTTTAACACTGACATCAACTCGGCTGCACATGTCGTTCCGGCAACTACTACGTCCCCGTGGTCTCCTACGTCAGCTGGAACAGCAATTCCGACTGCTGGAACAGCAGACGACAAACAGCGACTGCTGGAACAGTAATTCCGACAGCTGGAACAGTAGGCATCCGCCCCGCCTAGCACTGCTAGCAGGACGATAGCCTTACGAGTGGTGTCAGATCTGGCTATTGCTGCGCTCGTCACCAGTCTACTCGTCTGTGGTTCCCGCTAGCAATAACTCTTCCGCCTGTTCCAGAGGAGCAATGGGAGTCATGGCTGAGATCGCCTGAACTAGCTTGGCCTGCCCGACAGCCCCTAAACACGCTGTCAGCATACACACACAAGGACTGTATGGTTCTGTGATACAGCCTTTTTCCAGCTTTTAGTAGTGCAGAGCCTTATTCAACTCAGAGTCGGGGGATGCCATGGATGCCTGCAACTGCTGGAACACATCTGGTAGATACTCCTGATCCTTGTAGAATCCCTTACTACGCAGGAACTGCTCTACGATACTGCTTCCCATAATGAGGTATTCGATGAAGCATATCTGCCTCTTACCAAATCCTAGATAGAGTTTCACAGCTGTCAGCTCCTCTGTTACCTCAGCATTAGAGAGCTGGGCGAGCTCATCTGGTGACTTCTTCTTATAATCTTTCAATTCGATGCGGAAGCCGTCATAATACCTAGTACATAGTACTAGTAGGTCCATGGTTTAAGCCTGTCTTAGTAGCGTCTGGGTCTTGCTTTTGAGCAGCTTCTCCACCTTCTGGAGACTCGCCTGGCTCTCTGGGAGTTGCTTTACAATCTGTACCGTTGACGTCAATGTTTAATCTGTCTCTATAAAGACAAGTATGCAACGCATTTAGACGTGTACATTCTATCTCGAGAGCACTGAGCAGATCTCACCAGTCTGCATCCGTTAGCTGATTAGATTGGTACTCGGGAATATTCATATTTATCCATAAATATAAATATTCCCGAGTACCAATCTAATTAGCTAACAGATGCAGACTGGTGAGATCTGCTCAGTGCTCTCGAGGTAGAAGGTACACGTTTAAATGCGTTGCATACTTGTCTGTATTGAGACAGATTAAACAATGATGTCAACGGTACAGATTGTAAAGCAACTCCCAGAGAGCCAGGCGAGTCTCCAGAAGGTGGAGAAGCTGCTCAAAAGCAAGACCCAGACGCTACTAAGACAGGCTAAGCCCTTGGCCATTCATGTCGCCAGTAACGTAGCCGCGAATGTGGCCGTGGTGAAGATGATAGGTGGTAATGAGGTTATGCCTGCCACTGGAGCCGCTGTCCTCGCTACAGTGGCGAGTACGGTTGTCGACCACTGTCTAGGAATAACACATCCCATCCCAAAGATCGCCATCCGTGACGCCTCCTATACTGTTGCCGCCAAGATCATTGGCGAACGCATCCCTGTAATGGAAGCCGTGGTTCTAGGGCTAGCGACGAGTGCTATGGCCGAAATCATCATGGCCTATGTCTAGGTGTAAGATATATATTGTATACCACAACAATATCTCTGTCACTCACAGACATAAAGAGCAAAGAGCTAGGTGATCTCGCTCACTTGAGGAAGGCACGCCTCGGATCGGAGGACACTGTTTCCCCCTAACCCCCCAACCCCATCTCCTTCCTAGACTTCGATGAGAAGAGAGAACCTCGAGAGATCCGAGGTACCATCCCAGCCAGAGATCTCGTTGGAAACACTGATGCGGTAGGGCAATCAGCCATCAACAAGGCCAAGACTGTATACAAGGGGATGGGCATCAAAGGCAGGGCAGTGATGCGAGGTATGCTATGAGTCGACGAGGCTGGTGCCATCAAGGTTATGGCAGAGTCCTACGCACAGGACGTGGTTAAGGATCTCCTGAAACCATGGAGCTCATTCCAACAAGATGGGGAGAATCTCAAGGTCGGCACCATCAGCCTGAGCCATATCATGGTGGATGGCCACGTGAATGCAACAGCAAAGCTCCAACTACCCATGGTGAAGAAGTCGGGATTCTTTGGCCTGCCGTTTATGACCACATAATAGCATGGCTACTCGAGCTTGCATCATACGGATACTCGAGGTGTTAGACACTGTGGGTACTGACACAGGCCCTTTGCATTATCTTCTCAGCTGTTGTTGGGATTTCATGCTTGCCGCCTCTATCGCATCCTTCATACCTGCCAGCGGTACAACGCGACCCACACAGCAGACAAAAATGCTGGTACAGGAAGTACTGCCATTTAATCTCCCAGATATAGATGAGGCTATGGCTGAAGAGCTGTTAACCATCCTTCATGTGCACATGCAACATGTCAGTGCCATACAGTAGTAAACCAAACGATGTCGGTCAGGTGGTGCTGATCATTGCCCCATAAGGACATGGGAAAAACATATTGCTGTGGGCCCTGCTTGCCGAACATCTTCAATCTCGATACATCCTCCTGGTGTCGCTGGGGCAGTTGACAATAACGATCAGTGGTACAATGGTCGAATCACCAAGAAGCACAACCTGCAAGCACTGATGGAGAAGTTGCACGTGGCTCGACTAACTGAACCACATGTTCTAGTTATTGATGACCCCGCAATGGACCGGAAGACAGTCACATACCTCAGCAATATCACCAGATGCATTCGGCACACCAAGATCACTGTCTTCATCCTCTTTCAGAAGTAAACGCATGAGATATCATAAGATATCCGGCACAATGCGAGGCTCATGTACTTTAGCTCGAAGAGTGGTCATGCCCTGCCTGAGACGATATACGACAGTCTGACCATCAAGGAGACCAAGCAAGAATTCATCGCAGGCGTGCAGAAGGTCACAGATCTATACCTCTTTATCTTCAGCAACAAGGAGACAGGGGAGTTCACACACTTCACGCCCCCACTGGAGAAGGCTCAGAGCTTCAACTACAAGTTGAATTCCGCCAGAAATCTCACATGTCTGTCGGGTCGACATGCATAACTGCTGTGTCAGCTGGGATGTTTTTTCAGGCTTGAGGAACTTCGTCTGCGGTCTCTGCTGCTTCATCCGTGGTTTCCGCTGCTTCGTCTATAGACTCCGCTGCCCCAGATGGTTTGGGTACGTGTTTCTGAAACTCTATCCACTGAGGATCAGAGGCTATGACACTATTCCTCTGAAACTTCTAGCGGAAGATCCACTTCGCCCATGTGCTCAACAGCCTCCTTTCTACCTTCGGTATGACCGGCAGCCAACCCCTCCTATTTACCTTCTGTATGGCTGGCAGCCAACCCAGTGGCATACCCAGCCTCACGGCTTTCGGTCACACGTGTACCGACCTCCTCTTGGAAGAAATCTATGGCCCAAGCCTGTAATCTGTCCAACATCCGGTGTTCATCATTAGTGTGGATATCGAATACACAAGCACACTTCCCTAACGTTAGCAGGACTTTGGGATCAACCCTAGCCTTCTGGAGAGCTAGAATTACAGAACCCTTAGTGAGTGTCCTGGGAGATCTAGTGATACTGTCAAACTTCTGGTAGAGCATCCGAGTCAATAATTCCTTCGTACTATGGGCTGGTGTGATCTCCTCTATGGCAGTTAGTATCTACACATCAGATGAAGGTGGGACATTGGCTCGCTCGTGGATAATGAAGTAGTCATCAGACCTTGTCAATTAGGAGCAGGGTCTGGCCACCATCTGGTTTCTTCTTGGAGGAGATCGATGTGTTACATCTGCCACCCATTGGTTTCTGCCCTCCAAAGACGATCTGCTGGAGAACTTTACCAAACATCGCTGTTTAAACCTGTATATACAGGCGTTTAAACATGCAGCAGTATGTACAGCATCCAGATGGGGCAGTTGAACCCGCGGCCTCGCACCACACTGATCATCGGAAGGACTGTCTGACAGTCATTCGGCCTAGTATCCATGATGTGAACCCTTTATCCACAGCGGGGAAGTTCATCGACTTCCGCCTCTCGAGCAGATCCATGAGATTAGGAGCATGATGCTCAAGTCTAAGCTCAAGAGCACAGTGGCGAAGTAGGTAGAGCTCCCGCAGGTGGTGAGTGGGTGGGAGATTATGCAGAGCAACAACACCCGGGACACCACCTATGTGAACGATGAGCACCGGGTCCTGGCTCCACTTGCTCGTGGACCTTCCTACTAAGCGAACTGGAAAGGGTACTATGCCGTCGGATGTGATGAAGGATTCACAGAATTTGACTTACAAACAGATGTAGAAATACCTGTCGCGGTGCCACTGTTCTCCATCCTCGAGAACACACACGTGAACCCGACCTTGATGCAGGACAAGCTGTTCCTCCGGGTGTACACTGAACATCTTCCAGATGTAAAGATGGCCTCTCCAGGACTTCAGGTGTGGCATGATGAGAACGACCAGGAACTAAAACGTGCGGTCTCATGACAACGAATCCTACATGTTGAGCGAGAGCATCAGCAGGTCCAGACCACGGCTAACCAGCGTTTAGAGTTGACATTGCAAGGAGGTGCCTCGGTTTGCGTAGCTGTAGCAGTCTTGGTTCAGAAGGGAGGGGTGGTCCAGGAGGTGGGGGAGGGGGAGCTAGACGACTTCAAACTTGTTGTGGCTGGGACCACCATTCTGAGTGAGGTGCACGATCTGGCTGATTGCTGTCTCTATCATCAGGAAACGAAGTCGTATGCTTGACTTCGCCTGACCAGTGGCCACGATGATCTTGGGTCGGCACCCGAATGGCCGGATGGCCTGTGTCACTTTGGAGGAAGGGGCATCCCGGATAACCATGACAACCAACTCAGCTTTCATATTGGGAACCTGTTCGGAGAACGAGGGGGCACTCGCCCAGTCGGATTAACAGTGCTGCACTTTGGCTATGCAAAGGTTAGTGTATCACACACCACTGATATTCAGCTTGGAGCTCCGTGCCACATAGTCGAGCGTCTGCTCAGAGAGCATTACAGCCTCGTAGTACACATCGAGACTCGCATCAGCATCTTGGATGTTACGGGTGGCTTGAGCCTTTTGTTGCCATCGGCGTGCCTCCCTTTGGTGAATATGCTCGAGTGCCTTACTGTACTCAAACTTCTCCTTAGATAGCTTCTCCATCGCCTGGTTATGACGTTTTCTGTCTACCTCTGCTGCCTTATGGTCGGCGAAGCTGAGACCCCATTTCGCCAATGCAAACACGCCTGCATTCAAGATTGTAGATGCCATGTCTATATGCAGCGTGTTTAAATTTCTCATATAGTCAGCTGAAACTACAAGCAATGTATGAATTGGAAGCTTTCGAGGATCCAGTTGAGGAATATGATGAGGATGACTATCACGAAGACAATGATGAGGATGACTACGATGAAGACAATGATGAGGATGCCTATGATGAGGATGCCTATGATGATGTAAAGCCAGAATCCTGCCAACTAATTCACCGAGCCAAGGGAATTTATCGTACCTATGTGAAGGGCTCTCTTGGCCCACTAGCAGCAGTTTTGGCTCTGATTGCTCTGTTCACGACGAAGGCTGGCGAGACGGACCGCAAAATCGCCAACAATGCGCTCCATGGAGTTGAGAAGATCTCTGAGTCTATTCCAGCCATCGCCTCTGGGGTAGGCACATTCTTGCTCGATCCCTGGCTCCCATATGTTGCGATAGCACTTGCAGTCATCTGGGCTGCCACACATTTAAGACATGTTATATAGTATATATGGCTTCTCTGCATGACCTTGTAAAGTCCCTTAACTGGCAAGCCTTGGTCGATAAGCTACCCTTCAGTGACGATGCCACAGAGATTAGACAGCAGTGTTCACAGGTAATCGAAGAGGTGCTCATCCGCTGGGACCGCTGTCAGATTAACAACGGTCGTCTGTTGGTCTGTCCAGAGTTTGCCCGAGCTCTACAGGAGAGGACAGGTATCAACGTCAGAAATGAAGTCCGAGAGTTCACCCATGATCTCTCTTGAAGATCTTTATTACCAGCCCAGTGGTTATTATCGTGAGCCTCACCAGCTGCTCGAGGCTGCACGTCGCAAGGGTCATAGATTTACCTTGGAGATGGTTAGCCAGTAGCTTACCAGGCAGGCGATGTGGCAGATCTACAGACCTCGTCCCCGGCACATTCAGTATGCACACTTCGATGAACCTGTCCTGAACAGAGTCCATCAGGCTGATGTGCTGTTCCTCTGTTCCGGAAGAACATGTAAGACCTACAATTCTGCCCTCACCATCGTCGATGTTGTTAGCAGGTTCCAAGTCCGCGGTGCCACTTCCGGATAAGTCCGCACATCAGATGGCTGCCGGGTTCCAGAATATATATGAGGACCAGCAAAAGCCCCTCCAGTGGCCAGAGTTGCTGCAAGTGGATGAGGGTAAGGAGTTTAGAGGTGAAACTGCGACCCCCATGCGGAAACATGGTGTAGCGATTAGGAAAGTCAAGGTGGGACATCACCGAGCCCAGGCTATCGTTGAGCAGTGGAACCAGTCACTGGCAGAGAGGCTGTTCCCACATCAGTATGCTCTGGAGATGACTATCATCCCAACTGGCGAGTGGTCCCGCGAATGGGTGAGAGGTTTGCCCGTTGTGATGGAGAGATCAAACGCTGAGGTTACTCAGCTAACTGGCAAGAAGCCAGCAGAGGCTATCTAACACTCAACTGTTTCCCAGCCTACAGGCAATGTCGAGAAGGGCAGACTTCCATCTGATGCCTTGGTTCGCTACATATATGAGCCTGGTTAACTGGATGATGGTCGTAGGTGGGCAACTGATCCTAATTGGTCAATAGTTGTTCACAGAATCGACAGCTATGTAGAGACTGAGGGGCAACCTATTCTGTACTATCTGGCACGCCAGCAAGGAGTGCGGAGCAGTCCTAGGCGATCATTTGTACCAGAGGAGATTCAACTAGTCCCTCCAGACACTCAGCTGCCGCCATCTAGAGTTCTTTGATGAAGGCATCCCTGTGACCATACGCCAGGATGTGAATACCATCTGGAGTGATCCATCGCTTGGTGTCTAAGGGATTGAGGCTGATCTTGTTCTGGTGGAGCCCATAGATATGGTGGCCCTCACTCCTCAGCATATCCATACCATTGTGAAAAACCTTACGCTCCAAGAGGCATTCCTTGCACTGATCATGGCGAATCTGATTCTTGATGAATGTCCTGCCCTTTGCTTTTTTGATCTCCTGTTCATCTGAGTGCTTGATTGAATACATCTTCGGACGCAGGCCAACAAACTCCTGAATTGGTACACCAGCACACTCATCCTTCATCTTGTCCAGGACCTTCTTGTTGACAGTACTGTGTAGTGGATGTGTTACCGGATAGTCACTTGTGTCATAGAGGTCCCTCCCGAAGGCCATATCAGCACAGATGTCATCGGTTTGAACCTCCAGCAGAAAACTGTCTGTGTCAGTGTAAAGGAGATTGACCCTGGTGCCATACTGCTCCTTCAGGCGGTTGTAGTAGTCATACATAAGGTGGTTGGATAGATCGAGGATGGACATGCCCACATAAACCGGGCGGTTCAACATCAGACTGGTCTTGTACATGTGGAGAGCAGCCAGATCATCATCAAACACCTTCGCCCGGGTGAAGTTGGGATAAGCTATGAGCTGCCTCAGCCTGTCCTCCTTGGTTGACCGCACCAGCTTGACATCCACTTGATTGCGTAAGTTCGCCATGATCTTACCAAAGACGCTGTTGTTCATCAGCTTGTAGAGATCCTTCTCAAAGTCGCTGTTGGCCTTCTTACGGAGCTCTGTGTTACGGCAGATGTAAGGCTCCATCCATGGTGACTGATTGAAGCGTAGAACCCTGTGTATTTTCTTCAACTTCATACCTAGGCTGAGGTGGAGCTTTAGGTTGCAGTAGTGCAGGACATAGGGCACTTTGTCTTTCAAATTAGGTACCAGTTTTTCTGCTGGCGTCTCCATTATCGACTCGCCCAATGTACACTGATACTCTGAGAGCCACTCTCCCTTCACCATCATCCATTCAGGCGCCAGTGGGTAGGCATTGTGCATATCATGCATCTCTTGTGAGTACTCAAGATCAACCTCTAGGATATAGCCCTTTTCATCATCATCGGGATGTTGTGTAATCTTTTTGGCTAGAAATGAATTGGCTGGTTCTGTAGGAACGACCCACTAACCCCCCCCCCACCCCCCCCCCCGCCAAAGTTGCTAGGTATTGGCTCATTGCCCAGCCATAGAGATTGTTAGCATCTAGATACATGATGTGGCTTGTCGGCTGTTGAAAATTATAGCCAGCTATATATGGGTTGTTTGCTTTAGCATAGTGTTTGCTGACCATTGATACACCACCCCTGAGTCCTTTTTCTATGAAGAGATGCATGTCATAGTCAGTGAGGAGCTCCAGCTCCGCACCTGTCTTCCTTAGAAGTGCATCCCAGCTCAGCCCAGGGCTCGTGTAATAATGTGCTGGGTCCAGACGGTACTGCTGGAAGCACGTGATGCGGAAGTTCTCAAAGACATCTGTGAGAAGTAGAGTGTCAGTTCTCAGATAGAGATCATGATAGTCACCAATGGTCTGGCAGCTGAACTCGGACCAGACAGCATGTGCGTGGTTGTAGTCACTGCCACATATTTCGCCAGAGAGTTTACTGTAGAAACCAGCCTGAGGTGGAAATGGTGCCACCCATGCATGAGCTCATAGGGGTATACATCTTTGCGTGGCAGGAGCTCATGTGCTGCACCATACTGTTTTGTAAGTGGGAACGTTGTGGAACTGGCTACCAGCTTGTCAAGTGATGCTGAGAGGAACTGGGCGGAGTCGATGAACCGCTGCCGAGGGAGGCTGAAGGAGATGTACTTCTCCATATTGTTGTGAATGCAGTCGGTCTGTCCCTCTGTTTGGGAGATGGCCTGCATGATGAGGTGAGAATCATACCCACGCAAGTTGTGGAACACGACCGGGATGGTGGTGGTCTTAGAGTTGAGGCGCAGCTTCGATTACACACCTTGTGTGCTGCTCCCCGGTAGAGGCCAGTGATGTGGCAGTGATCTCTGACACTATCTCCATTTAACGGTCTGTCGCATACATGGCAACTGACTGCGGTTTTATGAGCTCTCTAGTCCTCTCTAGTCATCTCCATCAGCTTAGGGTGGGCGAGCACGGTCTTTATCTTATCCTCTTCCCATGCCAACTGATCCAGGAAGTGCTTAGCTGCATCTTCTCCTCGATACAGCACTGGCGGTTTACTCGCGCCGTCACAGCGGGCCACAATGTATGAGAACCCACAGATCTCATAGTGTTGTGTTTTCTGTGTGTTGCTCTGAGCTGGATTCGCCTCTGGCCCCTCAATCTTGGTTGTTAGTGCTTCAAAGTTAGCATAGATGATGAATGGCACCTTGAGTTGCTTGTGGTAGTTTGTAAACTGTACCATCTTCTTGTCCTCTGTAGGCTTTCTTATACGCATTTGTCTGTCACTGATACCACAGCACTCCGGTTTGTGCTTGATGAGTAGATCCTCTCGGGAATAGCACTGGAGGCAACGTTCACAGATGTGCTTCCTCCCATCTTATCTACTTTGGTCGTGGAGCAGTCGATTCATGTCCTTAATCCAGGTGTACTGCTGCTTACCAGCTTTCTCAATCAGTAGGAGATTGGTTCTCAGGATAACGGGGTCAGCATCACTTAGCTGCAATGGGTAGACACTCTTGTCATGCCCGAATACATTAATAGCCAAGCCATTCTGTCGCTTAAGCTGGTGGAGAGTGGTTGGGGAGTCTACACCTGTCATATCGGGGGTATCCCAGTGCGGGGCATATTTTGAGACTCTCTGAAGATCCGTATCAACTGGGTGTAGTGCAGCTAGGTGTGACCATCGGAGACAGTGGTCATCCTTATTCTTAACATTGATCACTGCATGCATATGTTTGATTGAGGCAGGGAGCTCAATGTAGGACCCGCCGCGTAGAGGTTCGTATCTGGCAATGTTAAGGTAGAGAGCTTCCACTCGATTCATGGTCCATCCCGATCCTTCACGAGTGTAGTTCTCAATGCCTTGCAACACCTTGGCTTTGGCTTCCTTCACAGCCTCGCTAATATCGCTTGCTTTCAAGACAGGTTGCTGCCTTGACCAGAACAGGGGATCTGTGGTGATCTCTGTTCCATCATTTTTCTGCTTACTGAGAGTGACCCTGAGAGCAAGATTGAACCTTTGAGGTCGAGTATTTCTTCTATCAGCTTCTTTACAATCTTGTTTTGGTTATCTGCTATGAAAGCATCCGGGTGGCATGTGGTGTTTTGACAAAGGCTGGTACTTCATTATCCTGTGTAGGAATTGGCTTCATACATGGGGTAGACTTCTCAGCGGTGGGTGGTAGCTTCTTGCGTGGAGCTGGAGTAGGTTTCCTGTGTGGAGCCAGTGAGGTATCAGAAGCTGGCGAAAAAGCTGCTAATCCTTCAGCATATGTGGCAGCATTGATTAGCCCTTGCTGCAGTAATCTTGTCAATTCTTGGACAGATGTATTCATTGATATACCTATAGTTGGGCTTATGTCCAAATGGAAAATGTTTTCTCGAGAATCTGAATTTTTAAAATCTGATCTGGATTTTTTGTCTGACATGATTAATCTTAGGATGTTTATATATCTAAATGGAACAAAAAAATGTTTTTATTTAATATTTTTTTTTTTTTTTTTTTATATTTCCTCTAGTATAATAAGAGTACACACAATATATGCACACACTTTGAAATCTGATCTGGATTTCTGACGATTAATCTTAGGATGTATGAATTTGTTTTGTGCTGGCTCGGTCTGAGCAGGCTGGTGGCCCCCACCGGCGGCGGGGCCTACACTACAGGACCACTATTTTTGTTTACTGCGTATAGCTCACCAGAATCATAGCCCTCATCAGCAGACTCCACGGGTTGAGCTCGTCCCTGGACTTCTGCCTGCAGTGCTGCTACGGCTTATACACATTGATGATGATGCCGTCCCTAACGAGTTGTCTATAATATAGTAACTCGTTACTATTATTATCCATATTATAACCTAACCCTGGTGCATAAAAGTCCAAAAACTCCCCATAATAATCTAGCTCGGCATTGATCATAATGTTTATCTCGATTATTACGGTCTAGATTTCCATTTAGATTATCCCATAATTCACGTTCACGTTCCATGAATTCCAAATACCCAGCAACATCCGGCTGAGGAGCTTCCGACACGGCTGACTCTGGTTGATTACCTGTAACATTAAATTGTAGACTCATAATGTAACTTTATATATGCATATCGCCAAATGGAAGTTCGTACCAGCTTGGGGGCCCCGCCGGATGGGGGGTGTTGGTGGGGCGGGGCCTATGGGCATAGCGCAGCAGGCCTCAGTGGGCCATGATTCTGAAGCCCCTATGGGAGGCCGCCTCCTTCGGAGCATCCAGGAGGAAGTGCACCAGAACCGCTACTTCATAACTACTGGTTCAGAAATAGTATCCATTGAAATTATTGTCTGGTGCCTTGCAACCGTTAGTAAGATAACTATGCTGTTTCAGCAATTCTCTGCCAAGCTTTGGATATATGAAGTCGCACTTAAAGCTTCGAACTCTGGCTTACTAAAACCTATAAATTTAAGGTAATCATAAGCGAATTTGACAGGAAATGGGTGCTACCATAGGCGGTAACAACTTCCAGTCAGATGGAAATATATTCTCTAGTCCGCACACATATGACGCCATAATCAATTACGTCACATGTAGGATGATGTCAGAATCAAAATCTGTAATGAATGGTGTATCTATGTCATGCCCATTGAATAGTCCAACAATTGGTATATCTTTACTATTTAATAAACATTATGTTGAATATGTTAAACCCAATGTGACTTGGCACTGTATACAGCAACAGCACCTAGTCAACTTACTTTTAAAACAGTCAATAGTTAACGTGAACTTGGGATTCCGTGAATTCATGATTCAAAGTATATACATCGATCTCAACATACGCAAACCATGGGTGGAGGTTAGCTAGAAATGGGCGGGGAATAACTAGAAATGGATCTTTCTATTGGCTGCACAATATACAGCAAAACAGTTCTTGAATTGTAAATGGTTTTTCGTATTTGGTTTTTTTCATGTTCACGTGTTCTATCCATTTGGCACGCCATTGGCCATCAGCCTGACAATTATATTGTCAGAATGAGGAAATGAATGTCTCATTGCTGGCACTGGAAGAGATTGGGTCCATAACAGAAATCCAGCAATCTTAGTGATGCCAAGATTATTATGTCGAAACCTGTAATTGTACAGGGTCACGGCTGTCTTGGTCAGAAGATATGGAGGATCTCACCCGAGATGCGGTGTCATTTCAAATGTATCGCACAAGTTTACTAAGACCTCAGATGGAACGAGATTTAGTATGATCCAAATGCCAATACACTAAGTGGATGCAACAGATGGAGGGCTCCAATCGGCCACTCAAGAATATGATGTCATAATCCATCACTTCACTAGTAGGCTGATGCAATAATCACAATGATTTAGCTCCGTCAAAACTCGAAATGTCGTCGTTAAAATGTATGAGCTGTCTGTCTTTAGTAAATTTACAAATGTATAAACATTCTCTTGAATATTTTGAAATCAATTCATCTAGGCGATGCAGACATAGGCAACTGAGCCCAGCCAAATTAATTTTTAAATACTCAAATGTTTAACTATATCATTGCCATTTTGATTTTACACTTTCAAATCGAGTCTGATGCATATAAAATGTGGGCCAAGCTTAGCTAGAAATTGACAGGACATAGTTAGAAATTAAGGCATCAATTATAGTGAAATTCACTAATGGTAATTAAATAGAGGTTCATTTCATATGTAAATTATTAATGCATGGAAACTACATGCATAATATGTGTACAGCAATACGAGTTGGCGTAATGGCAGCATCTATGATAACAACAGTTTCCAGTCAAATTACTTTCAAAATATCCAACTGAATTTCCAGGATAATTGTCTTCAACTTAAGAAACGATTAAGTCATGGGTTAATTTGCTGATACATGATTACTGTTGTAATCTGTTGTAATATTTGTTTAATCTCTCGAAATTAGATTTCGAATTTGGAAACTTCACCTTAGAGAGCTACATTATTTCACAGCCTCCGCCCACCCCACCCCCACCCACCCCCACCATCACCCCAACCACCGCACCCCACCACTCCAGCACACATTGCACTATCCAGCAAATTGTGTTTCGGAAAATTTGATCCAGAACCATTTGGAGTATAAATTATTGTCTCTCAATGTCTAACCTAGTAGACTACGACATCCTATCACGTGTGTAATTCACATTTGCAGGAAAATTACACCGATTTTTTTTATATGCGTTGCTTAAATTTAAGCAAAATGTTTCAAATATTTTTCAGCAACTCCCTAAAAACATTGTTGATGTTGAATAAAAACAGGCTTAAGAAATAGTAAAACACGGTTTGAAAACCCATACTCGTTGTCCTTCCTATGTGTTTCAGGGCTAATAGACTCGACGTATACGAATCATGGGTTTCGTAATTCAGTTTCCAAATCGTCAATGACGTATAATAATTTATTGCATGTAATGATTATAGTTTGAAATACTTTCGAACTGGATAGATTCTAACTCGGTAGCACTATTCACTTAACGCGTTTAGTTAGCCTGAAATAATCAGATCCAGACCTGATAAATCAGGGTACTGGGCCGGAACTGTAACAGTACCGGGTAATATTGCCCGGGTATTGATCCACTACTGACCTAGTTATGTGTGTTATCGTGATAATGAATGTTTTGACAATTTATTTAAAAAGACAGTGTTGCTGTTGTTGTTGTTGTTGTTGTTGTTGTTGTTGTTGTTGTTGTTGTTGTTGTTGTTAGCAATTGTTACCTTTACCAACATCATGTCAGCAAGTATGTTATCAAAATAGTCATGCAACGTCTGCCGCTCACCAAATCTAGCGCGATCCTGATATTCTTGTGGATCAAGAAACATAACAATTTATTAACAAATAAAGAGATATGAAAAATACATTTACAATTTAAGAAATATGCTATTGCTTATTATTGAAACCCATTTCGGATTGTGTCACGTTTAAAATTTACCGTTTCTAAATTTACTGAATAAATTTGTATTATGTATTGTGGTACTTGAACCGTAAGACTGTATTACACTTAGATATTGGCGATATTTATATTCAAATGAGTTTCTGTCAAAAGACTTTTAACCCTTGTTTGTGACCCTTATAAGTAATGTATTCTATTGTTATTCAAATCACCGTTACCTCCTCAGGTATTTAGTCTATATATCAAAATGATATGTGATATGTACGTGCGTGACACGAGAGTGTTCTAAAGGAAAGTATGCGGCTAGTTTGGTTTTGAGGTGACACCCGTGGCAGCAACAGATCTCTGTTACCTGCTAAATTCGGTTCAAAATAAGCAAAAACCTCCTGCATTATTGTATGATAATTAAGAATGCAGATATCCATGCTTGAAAGGGTTAGTTTAATTCTACAATACATTAATTTGACTCATTCGACTCAGAATGAGGAAATAAAACAGTGTCTGGTCAAGGAATAACTGCATAAATAGTCGGCGCAGAAAACACAATGGCTACCAATCAAATGCGGCCCATGTCTGATAAGGCTGCGTGCAAAACAGGGACTTGCGTCAAAAGCACATAATAGCGCTTGAAATACTACAAATATCAATTAAACGTTTAATGGCTAACAACTCTTGTGTCAACTTAATCCTTTAATGGTCAAGTTGGTCAAAAACGGCATCTGCAGTGATCTCAGGAAATTTGCAGGCTAAGAGAAGAACATGCATTGAAAATGTCCCACTGGAATGCCTGTCTCGGTAGCCGAGCCAGCCATTCTTGGTCTGCAATTTGACATTGGCCAAGTAGACATTTTAACTTTCTTGACCATTATCATTACCATTACTACCGATGTGGCGCTAGTATTGTGTCTGTCGCCGGCGAAATGTCTAGACATGTTTACAATTGTCTGAGTTTTTCCCAATTGGATTGTTTCGTAAATATAATGCTTCCCTAAATTGAAAACTTATACGCGCACACGAGTTTCCAGTAAAACAACAAATAGTAACAAATATGTGTGACGGGGTGGGAATGTATGTATAAAAATTACTATGTACTAATAATACAACGGGGCGATTATATTGCAGCAATAATACTGAAAATCTCCAAATTTATTTATATCTCGGAGGTAATGCATCTTTAACATAGTAACATCTGGTAGAATGAACGAGCATATTGTGAATTCGATTAAGGATAGCGATTACACCAATTCACATTTCCAGAGTATCCGTCCATCAGCTGACCTCGTGTAACGTTATACTCAGCTCATTTATGATGCCGTCACAATCATTACCTCACAAACAATTCGAAATTACCAGATGTACACACAGAGGCATTCAGTTTTAAATATTTTATGTATTTTTCTGCAGGGTTTTGTCCTCTTCATACAATCTCACGCCGAGGGCCAACACAAGTACGCGTGTTTGTCCTGCGGTATATCTGTCCGCATTATATCTCCAGAATGCAGGAATGTAACATCTACTGAATTGCACACATTCAATACTATTGCACCTTCTTAAGTTGGTGTTGAGTTCACGGTCAATGGGCCGAATACATATGTTACTGGCTAACGATGTGCATACACGATTTCACGTTGGGGTTCGCTAGAGTGCAATACGTATCAGGTAAAAATGATGGAAGTATTTGTAGGTCGCACGCCACTAAGTGCAAACGTGAATACACATTTCTGGTCACAACTCGCTAACACATTGAAGATTTTGGATCTCCGTGTTCTGACTCAAGATTAATTCGGTGGTCCCGCTTCGCTATCGGCAAGCTTATGATGTAACGGTTGCTGCGACAACCGGCTAGCCGATGGCGGAGAAGGATTCAGGACAGTCTGGCTCGCCTCGTCGAGAAGATGATAATGACGATATTTATTATAAGACTGCTGGGCCTATTCTGACTAAGAAGATCAGGCAAGGATCGGATGTTGCTTCCGACTCAGTGTTCAGATTCCTAATGCTACTTGCTACTGGATAGAGTAAACCAAACTATTGTCTCACATAAACGTAAGATGATGTGTTTATTAAAGCTAACTGTACAGAATTTTACACGGTAATTTAGATTGGAGCAATATCGCTCAAACAACAGACTAGTGCCTACTGGTACACAACAAGTAAGTTCCTACTGCTATTCTATAGCTACTTACAAAACTGAACATCAACGATATGTTCAGTGAATCGAGATGGTGGATTGATTAACTTCCTATAACTGAAAGTGTATCCCGTATAGTCTTCAGAATCTCTGATTCTGAGGTTCTATACATATCTAGATAATGAGATTCTTGCTGAATCCGTTTTAATGATTCTTCTAGGTACGTTATAAGCACAGCTTGATTGGCCCAGACAAGCAGTCCAACAATCAACCTCTGCTTATCCCTTCCTAGAAGTTCCTATCTAACAAATGTTGGTCGTTCTAACCAATCAGCGATCCCTTTCATTTCGATGTTAACTACAAAACCTATTCTATATAATTCTTTGCTACAGAGTTTGATCGACGCTCATTGATCGTGACGTCATCCTGACCAATCAAACTCTGTGCTATTCTTCTATGGAGATGATGCCTCACATAGACAAAGTGGTTGTAACTGGTTTTGATTTGATGCGACCTGTCAGCTAACTAACAACATTGCAGAATGTGTTGTTGTTGCATACCATTGCATGAGTGATATATAGTTGATATACACAATGCGATTATGGTATTAATTCCTACAGGACGCTACAATGTCCATGTCCTGTCCATTGCCTACTGATGGGTAAGCCTGTATGATGCTAGTGTGAATAGGCACCTGAGCTGTATGTTCTCATTGCCAGCTGATGTTGTTTCATTCTCATGTGAGAATCTAGATTGCCTACGTCATCAACTACGTCCATTTGTCACATTCGATTCCACTGATTAGTATGCTTCGATTATTTTCTAAACTATTGATCCAAACGACTGCTGAATATTATACAAGTGTGTGCCGACTGCACAGCCACAACTTTCATCTAAACCATTTCCAAATACACATCAACTCAGAACCATGGGATCTATTCTAATCAATTCGACTATTTCTGTTATGATTATAAAACTATATCCAACAAGTTTCAGTGTGCTAAATTCACACATCATCCATTTACTGGAAATTTAACATCATCCGCACTGCTGATGTAATTACTAAGTTAAATATAAAGTTTAAAATGTCGACTGGTCCATTAGCTCACCTGGTGTTTTCAAAGTATAATTTCTTCGGGACTTACTCGGAAATATAAGACATCCGGCGGGGTCATGACTCCCACAAGACAATCCCATACTTACAATATGTATCTAGAATCGTCAGCTTTGTCATCTCCTTCATATTGCGACTGTTTGCGAGTATTTTAGATTGTGTTCAAGTGAGCAATTATATAAAATCATTATAGGTGCATTGAACAGAGCACAAATGCACGTGGCAGTCCCTCACCCGTTGTAGCCTAGTTAATTATATGCGGCTTTAAATGTGGCAATATAACATTTTGACAACAGCTATCACTTGATAACTAGCAGAATAAATACAAACCATTAGAAATAAATATCGTTTCATTGTACATCAAACATGACCTAGTTTTAGTCCCTCAGCTTAGAATAAACACTTTTCTTAATTATATCAGCTATTAGTCTAAATGTGTTTGCACAAAACATCAAGGTTTCACTAATGTCTGTAAACTCTCGCTCCAAGCAGGGCTCTTCAATCAGTGCATGGCCCATGGCAACATCATACACTCGCATTAGATGACAAACACGGGGCTACATATTTTATTGAGTGCAAGCAAATATGGCCGATGAAACTACAGGGTCGATATGGCTGTAATTGCATACGACGTTACATTTTGGCGTGCCATGACAGTGGTACCGCTAGCTCCATACGGGGTGTCATTTAATGAGTTTAGTATTAGATCGTCTAGTCATTCGATCTCCAGAATTCCCAGTACGTCACATTAAAGTGATTGTAATTTCATCACAAAAGAGGTAATGGACTGCTGGTTTAAGGTACTTAGTCTACAAACATTTGCTCCCCGACAAATTCCAATGTATATCAATACCATTGTGTCCACTCAGGTAAGGCGACAGAGTGTTACCTCATGTCAGTGGGGATTCAACACATGTTTATCATGTGGCAATTATTAAAAGGAGGCCGCTTCCAATTAAATTTAAACAATTTATTCAACAACCAAAATATATGGCTGATTCTACACAATCCGTGGAAACTCTAGATGGCACAGCTATATGAGCGAGTGTATATACTGAGACAGGCAGACACACTTATTTTCTAATTGGTGGAAAGTAAACCATGCAGCCTTAAATGATTGGAGACATGTGTAAACGTCATGCTACTAAAGTCAGAATAGCCTTTTTGACGCCCTGATAACGAGATAACATTGTCATGGCCACGATTAAAACATTACCATGTACAGTACAGTGCATCTGTGTATATGTCAAATCATTGCCATTACTGACAAAGCGACCTCGGTAACAATGAAAGCACATTCACACATATTTTCTAAATATTCATTAAAATATCAATGTAATCAGTTTCGCACAACGATTGCATTACAGTGTAATAATAAGGTAATTGTCGGCATGGTAATTATACATTTAGACGCAGTTATTTAGAAAGATACAGTTATATAGATGTAATTTGAAGTTTCAATTAATTCCTGATGTTTAAACCCATACTAAATATGTAATGCCACAAAGATGACTCATTTAGACTGAGCGAGTAATTCATCTAGTCAATTTGTGAAAACAACGTATCAACCTCATACTATCTAGCAAAGCTGAATACACAGAATAGCTGCCAATGGCAGAGGGCTTAACTGGTGAATGGAATGCAATGGGAATTTCAAGACCACCTACTGCATAGAAAGAAGGCATTGAAGGCCGGTGCTGCTCTGAGATAGGTGAATGCTTCTTAAGCAATGCCCCTTAATCGCTGATTGCCATTCCACATCAAAATACTCAATACGCGGTATTTGATCTGAAATGCGCAGGTTAAGCATCCATCTAATAGCAAGCGGTTATGAAATCTTGATCAGCTCTTTGGCACTTATTATTTAGATACATTTTGATCAGCTCGCCGTTTTTAGATAGTGTGCCATTTGGAAACGATATATATATATATATATATATTTATATATATATATATATATATATATATATATATATATATATATATATATATATATATATATATATATATATATATATATATATATATATATATATATATATATATATATATATATATATATATATATATATATATGTAAGGTTGTTAATTGTCAGAATTGTAATGCTTTTCACCATTGGCTAAATACGACTGCCTGTAATGGTGATTGTACTCCTAGCGAGGGATATACATGAATAACAAAACGGATGTAAGTAGCCTTTTTCATTAGAATTCGGATACGGGGCCAAACACGTTGTTATTTTGTAATGATTTTAAATGAATCTACTATTTAAAATTGTCCTGTTGTATTAGAAAGAGAATATATAACCTGCGGATGGAAGGACTGGTAGGTGGAATATTAGTTTGTAAAGTTAGTGTCGTTATTTCCGTCCCTATCGCATGAAATAAGCTATTTTCGTAAAGTTTGTGTGGCACAGTGGTCTGGCGCGTTCATCAGGATGGATTCATTTACAAGATTTAAATTTGCGGGTGATTAAGATGATACCTTTATATATGTATTGTGTTTACAATGCGTACAAAATGTAGACGGTCACGCACTTTTACATAACGCAGATGCGTCCACCCTCCACCCCCACCCCCACCCCCACCCCCATTCACATATTGCAAAAATACATAAATTGAGATTACGTGATGCAAGCACGTGTATTTATTCATACATAAATGTTAGATTCGTTCTCATTTTGTATCATAAATGTGTCCTCACTGTATGTGTAAATCATAAATTGGGTTATCTGCATAATACTATCATTGGTGTCGATGCAATCTGTTACAGTGGTGAGGCACAGTTTTCTAGATGATTAGCGGCAGTGGATTTTCGATCCTCGTGACCGATGTACTGTTCTCTAAGTGATGCTGCGTCGTCGTTTCGTGCCTTCAAGTGGTGGGTAAAGTTTTATATATATGTATATATCGTTTGGAACATAATTGTCAGCAAATATGTACATTATTTGGATTATGCACAACACACTTTTGCCAAGTGGAATTATGCATTTCTACTGTTCACCATTGCTATTTGATAATGTTTTCTGGTCATCTGTACATCCAGCTACTCATCCACTACTCGCGTATCCATAAATTCTTCATCTGTCCATCAATCATTCAGCATTTTATTCCTCCATCCATCCATCATTTAGCTAACCTTAAATTTCCAATCCGCCCATTCATCATTCCATTCACCGACCCCCCCCCCCACACACACACACGTCATTCTTGTTTACTAGATGAATAATATCTATCTTCGGTTCGTTGTCTGTAGATTATTGATAAAGCCCCATCTTACATATTTATAATAGTTAGATAAAGATCTGGCATCGTGTGACGTTCACAGTTATACCAGAAAAATCGGTTTCATCCCATCACGCATTGCGGAGCAAATAATATTTGTAGATCAGCATCCAATAATTTATTGGATATATCACACTTCTCTCTCAAAATATAATCGCACATACAGAGTAACGATTATACCTATAATACGTCATCGCCGTGGCTTCATGGCTCAGCACTGACGGCTTGCTGATGGCTATCAGGTAGCACGTGACCTATTCACCCGACAAGCTAATGTGATATCAAATGTCCTACTAGATGGTTTACTGTACACTCATCAAGCGAACATCCACAATAATATGAGCCCGATCACTGCCGCTCTGTCAAGACCCGACACTCATTCACACATTTATGAACTTATTTAAGACATCGTCACGGACTGTAAAACAAGCAAACAAGCAAGCAAACAAACAAACACACAAAAAGCACGCAAATAGACGATCGAACAAATACACAACTCCACGCCCCTCATTCGTTAAATAATCCTTGGATGTCTACCTAAATAACCACAGATATGAACGTACAATCTGGAATGTTTGAATGAAATTACATTTTTCATATACTTCTATTGCTGCAACTATCAAATGGCTTCCCCGGAGAAACTACATTTCAGAGTAGTCGTGAACTAACCGTCTTTGCGAACATAATCGCATTTCAAATTCGCGCTTTGTCACACCAGCTCCACTGCCCCTCCCCCACCCTACCCATAGAACCCCCACTGATGTTGATAACTGTAAAAGCGGTACCACACAGTTACCAGTCAGATTAGTGTCAAAATAGTCAACAGGATATCTGTATATCTACTTTGAAAATTGGGTTCTGAGAATCCGGGTTTCAAAGTTTCATGAGAAGACTATTTTGCACAATTTAGCACTGATATAACGGTCTAGTCATGCCAGAGTAATATTTCTAAAGGTAGTGCACACTTGACCTCAAAATTGTCATATCTCAAGACGATTACAGGAAGCATAATTGCATATTTGGGAGGCCGGTATAACTATTAAACTGAGAAACAGATCGGAAATAACAAATTATGTACAACGTTACGAATATTATGCCGAATATTTGAAACAAATTTGACTGAGAGATGTTGTTAGCTATGGCATAAATAGGTTCAAGACAAGTTAGTTTCAAAATAGTTAACAGATTTCGTGCATCGTTGCATTGAAATTGATCCATAATATTTTTTTCCAGCCAATAACATATTTCTCCAATATGCCAATACATCTCCGAGTGACAGAACTTTGCAACCCCATGTAATGCTTTAATGGCCAAATTTTATCAGGAAAATAAAGAAAATTACTGGCTCAGTTATCGAGCCAGGAATTTCAGTTCTAAATTTACAAATATAGGCGTCTCTTGGCATGTAAACCAACATTCATCAAAAGCACTACATTGGCAGGCCATGTCGAATTGTCTCACAACATCCTTCATCACCATAACGCTCTGGCATAATGAATTGGTGTGCAGTAGAGTATCCAATACATTACACGAAGGCCATGCTAACGCATGCCATATGTGTTCTCAGAGTATACTTTGTATTCCAACGCACGCGCAGGCTCACTGCTGCGTAATAGTTTAATGACATGTCCAGGTGCAAACAAAGCCGCTCCTGTCTACGAGAAAGACGGCCATCTAGGCGTAGGAGCAGAGCAGCTCATACAGAAACAGCCAAATATACGCCTGTGCAAAAAAACTAAGCACCATCCGATTTTGTCACACGCGAACATACCATCTTGCGATACTAGTATCCCAGTGGTATCTAACATTGTGTACATGTAAATCGTATTGCAATTGATAGCAATGCAAGAATGGAATGATACTGATGACGCCATGAAGATACCATGATAAGGGGCAATGAACGAGTGAGCTAAAAAATAGAATTTACCATAGAGCATGCAACTATTGCTCCACAGCTGAGACAAATACGCTGATGGTCTGTAATGCCACCTATGCTGTCATCCAACATCTTAACATGGTTTTGAGACTGCCAATGATTAGCATCGGATATATCCACCCAGTGCATGAATGAGGGACTGGACACGACATCTCATGTTGGACAGCAGTCAACAAATCCCCATCGTGGTCTTCTCTACCATCCCAGAGTCAAATTCTGCGGCGGAGGATCCATCTCCATCACCATCTGCCACAAACTATACCATATTTGCTCTGTTGTATTCAGTTCACTGCTCCTTTCAGGCCATGGTAGCATTTCAATGGCATTCCGCCACAGATAGTCACATACTGCTATGGCACGCTGAGGTCATCTTATTGTCATCTATGAGGATAGAGTGGCTTGCAAGTGCATGATTGTCAAAATGAGTAACAACAACTCTATCCAAGATGGCATCGTTGAGTTTTCCAGATACAGTTAGCAGATGTAGCTGACAGTCAAATGAGATCCACCGACATAACATACCTGAACCTGCCACACAGATAGCTTCCTCCAGAACATTATGGTATTCATAGGCCGTCACTCTAGACACCCATTCTCGAGATCAACCGCCCGTTATGTGAGGCATGAACAGACGTTCATCTGGCCAGCCTATCTTCTCCAGGATCTCATGTTCCAGGTGGCTCTGTGGTGCACCACCTCAGACACTCATATTGGTGGTGTGATGTGAGCAGAGGAGTGTTTTATTTGTCCCCGAGCTCTCATCCCAGCAGCATGCAACCTCGTCTTAGCAGTGTCCATGGACACCATGCTGGGTAAATTCCCATTTGAGTCTTAGCCCTCTGCAGACATTAGTCGATCGTCCAAATCTTGACCTACCATTTGTATAATTGGTTTGTGCATGATCTTGAATCAAACGAGTGATGATAGCAATATGATTCCGTCAAATGGCAGCATCGATGACACCAACAGCTTCCAGTAAAATTAAGTCCAACATATTCAACAGATTTCCAATATGGATCTCTTGAAATTAAGATACGAACAATCCAAAGTCTATGTGGCTAATACATAATTAGTATCTGAATATGGGTGGTATTGTTGAAAAGCTGGTATATAGAACATGATTTCACTTCTGAAACATACACTTTTTCATTGCTTTTTCAGTCACATTACACCATAAAGCAAATTGTGTTTTGATCTAGAGTCATCCTTACAGGTCAATGCCGAGCCAATCAGGTTACAACTTCATATCACCTGATTAATCAGAATTTGCAGAAACATTTTTGTGTACACCTGTTACTATCAAACGTAAATCCTTCTGGGAGTTTTCAAGAATTACCTACAAAACAATGCCGGGCTGCTACTCTACTAATACTAATCCTGATTGGCCAGTATAGGTTAACTAATGACCCAGGAATTCAAGTTGCAGGCAATGGCTATTTTTACCAACATCATCCTTCAAGCATTATGTTATCGAGAGAGTCACGCAACATCTCCCGCCCATCAAATCTAGTATAGTCATGCCATTCATTTGGATCGATCAACACAACCATTTGCGACTGAATGACGCGATTTTGAAAAATGCATTAAAACGGCTAGAAATATTCTGTAGGATCTATTGAAAGCAATTTGACAGCAAAAACTCCCTACTAAATTCGTTTCAAATGTTCAAAAGCCCACCCCGCCAGTGCCTTACGATACTGAATCCGGACTTTTATGTTTTTGAAAGGGTTAATTTAATACCAGAAGCCATTTATTTAATCTATTTCCCTTCGACCCTGAATGAAGAAATACAACAATGTCTGGTCACGGAATAACTGTATAAATAGTCAACGGAAAAACACCATGGCTACTAATCAAATGCGGCTCCTGTCTGATAAGGCTGCGTGCAAAACAGGAATTCATGACACGCGCCGACCATCGCCAATCACTCATGTGCTTGGTGAACATTCTGCACTGTGCCAGAATAAGTAACGAGACAGACATGATACACATTATCCAGCCAAATTTATGCTTGTAGGTGATGGTCGGAATGTTATAAAATCTCGCAACCAGGCATAATGGTTATATTAACACATCTAGAGCGCTCCAAAGGCGCTCGAACTACTACTCATATCAATTAACCGTTTAATTGTCAAGTTTTTAAATTAAAATAATCAATTTTATTTCGTCCAAGTGAAACTATTTTGTAAATTTAAATGCAGCAAATGAATATTCTTCAAAACCGCTTCAGACGCCTAAGATATGGCCTAAGATGTATCACCTCAAACAATAGCTACGAATCAAGCCATATGACAAATATAATGGAAACCGTAAAACTCCCACGATTGAAAGACAGAACGAGAGAACCAGTGCCTTATTCTATTTTACAAAGATCTACAGCACCAAACAACGATGTCATTACGCAGTCTACAGGAGCCAATTCGTCAAGCCAAAACACGATGTACAGCAGCCATTCCGCTTAGGGATTGAAAAAAAATCACAGGATCTTCAAAGCGGTTCAGAAAGGTCAATAAATCATATTACTAAATGTGTATGACTAATACTAATCAGATGAAAACACCATATCTAACTTAGCTACTTGACTAATTGACTTCTCGCCATAACTAATCATGATCAGGATCGTACAAATATTGCAATACGAAAGATCCCCATACGTCACAATATGGTGACCTGGGTGTAAATAAACGTAAACTTGAACTTGAGCTTGAACTTGAATCAGGACGCTCTGGCCCTCTTGATCATCAATGTGGTAATGGCCAAGATAACCACATTCTTTCACTAAGCTCTCCTACTGCGGAACAAGAGTGACTGGGCTGGACAGACTTACGCTTGACTGTTTCCATTATAGGTCACGGTATATAATATGTCTCCACTTGCGTGCTAAGCCAACATTCCATGTTTGCATAAGGTCGGTCATCTTTTGACGCTACAACGGTGCAACATACATAGCAGTATCCATAAGGTAAAGCCACGGTCATAACGAGTTCATCCGCAGCATCCACTGAGCAATACCTATACACTTTTCACACGACCTTTTTACAACAATGCAGGAACATTAACTCCCTGTCCTCATGGAGAGTTCATGCTTATCCGGGATCTAAGTGGGCATAATCGTGCTGCTCATTGTGCTTATTTCGATAAACTAAATCCTATTTTCCTGAGTGGTATACAAGGGGTTGTGGGACGACCTGGTGCCGCATCACAACAATACCAAGAAACCGGTATTCTTTTTGGGACTAAATGTCACAGTTCCCAATCCGGTATGAGCTCGCCCGCAAAAAACTAAATAATCTAATATCCAGGATAAACTAGTTGGTCAACCAGATCCAAGAAGTTACCCCATTAACGACAAATTCCTTATAATGTCGGGATTAATCTGGTGAAGTTTGCTGCTATATAAATCACAACTTCAGTCGAATGATTTTGAACATAATAAACAACTTTCATGTATAGTTATCTTGATGTTGAGTGATCCATTTCTAGCTATGCCCCATCACTTTCTAACGAGGCTGCGCACACGCTTTGTCCGTGTTGTGATTGATCGATCGATCCCTTATTTCCAAGAATCACAAATCAAGGTAAATATACAGGTAAGCTGTCGAATATTTAGACACTTATATGGTGGCATCAACAGCAACAACGCCCAGTCAAATTACGTTCAAAATATTTAATAACACACACACGCACGCACGCACGCACGCACGCACGCACGCACGCACGCACGCACGCACGCACGCACGCACGCACGCACACACACACACACACGCACACACATAAAATAGTAAATCCATCAAAGACATACACTTGCTAAACTTACTGGACTGTTGCAGTTCTATGGTGAATTATGATTGTGAAGTCAGCCTACATGTGACGCAACTGATTATAACAACATATACGTGTGACAGATCGCATTCAGCTATTGGTCAAATCCCTTCACTTTGCAACTGTTTAGAGCCACCTTGAGTTGCAGGTCAAAAGGTTAGAAGATCATGTATCTCGGCTACAGGCCACTAAATGCATACCAGAATACAGCCTTATGTAGTTAGAATTGTCAGATTTGGCATCTCTTTCATCTTGCGACTATCTATGACTGGTTGTAGATTGTTGTTAACTGATCAAGTATCTAGATTATCGTTTCACTACATACATTGACCAGAACACACCGGCGTGTGCCATCACCTCACCCGTGTACAACTCAATAGAAATGACTATCGTTATACTGTACATCAAACATAACGTAGTTCCATCAGCTTAGAATAAACAATTATCTTAATTATGTCAGCTATTATTCTAAAGATGTTTGCACAAAACACTCAGGTTTAGATAATGTCTGCAAATTCTCGCTCCTTACAAGGATCCACAGTCAACGCATGGTCCTTGACAACATCACCCACTCATATTAGATGGCAGTAAGAATCATTCGCTTCCGACACATTCCTCTGTTTATATCACTGACATTATCTCCCCTCATGGATGGTAATAGTGTGTAATCACATGCCAGGGCAGATTCAACATATTTTACTATGTATAAATTAGTAAAGGAAGACAGAATCTACTTCCAGTTAAATTGGTTTCAAAATATTCAACAACCTACATATTTGATTGATTTTACATAATGCGTGTAAGCTGTAGTTTACAACTATATGAGGAAGTGTATATACTGAGGCAGGCAGCCTAATTTATTGTCTAATCGGTGGGAAGTTAACCACGCCAGCCTTCAATGATTGGAGAAATGTGTACAAACTCTGGCTACTAAAGTCTGAATAACTTTATTTGACGTTCTAATAAAGGGATAACATTGTCATGCACCGGTTATGTGTATCCTAGTGTATGTGGAATAATTCGACATTAATTCAACTCTTTGACAGCAAAAAGGTTTCAAAATATATTTTGTTGCAACTCGCAATTAGTCTAAGTATGTTCGTCCGCCCTTCCATCCGTTCGTCCGTCCACCCATCCACCCGCCCGCCCACCTGCCCACCTGTCCGCCAGTCAACCAGCCAGCCAGCCAGAATCAATAACGTCATACTCGTTATGGCAAAAATACAATTTCTACCAAGTACTGACGTGCAGAGCTATACAAAATTTACACACCCAGAAAGAGTAATCATTTAGACTGAACGGGTAATTCATCTTTTGAATTTGTACTTTCGTCATGTGAACGTGTGGTGAAAATAAAGTTCCCTCCCCGTCATGTCTAAGAAAGCTGTAAACACGGTATGACCGTCAATGACATGGGGCTCAAGATTTGAATTGGGCAATTATGAGAATTAAAAGACCATCAATAAACTGCATAGGGAGAAGATATTGAAGGTCTGTGCTGTTGATCTGTGCTGCTGCAATTCTTCTTAATCCAGATGTTCAAAGTCGCTGGAATGCATCGAATTGGTGTTGGCAGCCCATAAATAACGAGGTAAAAACAGCAGCATGAACGGCCATCAGGTGTGATGGTGTGGCATCGTTGACTACCGCCTACTGAATCGCAGAGCCTAATAAGCTGAAGATGATCCGGAAAACGAGCGTTGTTGATTAGGCACAATTCATCTGTGGTAACGAAAACTCGATCGGCGCTGTACTTATTATTTGGACTAATTCTAATTATCTCCAACCTTGAATTAAAAGACTCACAAAATCTAGGCAACTATATAAGTAAGTCCTTGAATATTTGCCACTTATTTGACCTGGCGATGTTGCTGCCATAGGCATTATTAAACAGTAAATCCATCAAAGACATGCAATTCGTACACTTGACGGACTATTGCAGCTGTATGGTGGAGCCTTCCCTGTAAATTACGATTGTAAGTCAGCCTACTGATTATGGCATCATATGTCTAAGAGACAGATCGTATTCATCCATTAGCCAAATCCATTCACTTAGCAACTGTTTAGAGGCACATGGAGTTTCAAGTTAAACAATTATTTAGTTCACGGGGCCATTACGTGAACACATGTATACACATCCTTGTCCCTGATATTGAAATACAAGAGAACATTGGCACATTATTAGCCATGCCATTGAAATGCAAACCATTGAATCACAAGATCTGGCACATTTATTCATACTGGAATCTCCCTAGAAGGCATTACGTTTCAGGTCAAAATGTTAGGTATCTCGGTCGCATGGCTGTTTACTTGAATACACATTTCATTTCTAAAGCACAAGTAGTAATCATCTGATTTACATCTCCTTCATGTCGTGACTGTCTTCTAATTGAGCAATTATCTAGATCATCAACGTACCAATGGACCACGTCACCCTTGTGTAGTCTAAATGTGTTTGCACATATCAAACAGGTTTAGATAGTTTCTGTAAACTCTCACACCAAACAAGGATCCTCAATCAGCGCACGGCTCTCGACAACATCACCCGCTCGCATTAGATGACAAACAAGGGGCTACGTATTGTATTGGGTACGAACAAACATGGTCTAAGCGAGCACACACTCGATTGCCGTTATGTTAATATGGCTCTAATATCATGCGACATTACATTTGGTGTTACTGTTCTATAAGGCTCTATATGGAATGTCTAGTAATACATTAATTATCAGATCATCTGCTCCGTTTTAACACCAAAATGGTCAATGCATCAACTTAACCCCTCTTGCGTCAACAGCTCCTCATCGCGTTGAGAATACTGTCTGGGTTTTTTATTTAAACATTTTGATGGTCAATATTTTTTAAGATATTTTAATTTTAAAAGACTAGATTTTGTAAATTGACCACTGACATTTTCATTAAAGTGGCAATGGTAAAGAAAATTAAAGTTTTAAATTAACCAGTGTCTATCTGCAGACCGAGGGAAGAGCATTCTTGAACATTTGCTACTAGAATGACTGGCTCGGTTACCGAGCCAGTCATTCTAGTGGTAAATATTCGCAAATAATATTCTATATGCTTTTCAAATAGCCATGTCTGAAGACCAATGCAAAGTTGCTTTTTGGTCAGTTTGACAATTACAGGGCTAAGCTGACACTAATTTCACGGTAAAAGGTATATTTTCCCGCTGTTTTACCGTATATAGAGTACTCGCTTCCCAAAACATTCCAATATGTGCACCACTGCCAAAAGTGATATTGTCTGTCTCATGTCGCTACCTTTTGCCTGCGTGGGTGGGGTGGGGTAGGGGGGGGGGACGATCGATCCCTGCACACTATGAATCTCATTTACAAGAAAACTATACATGTATGCTGTTGAACATGTTGAAACTAATTTGACTGGTTACTGTTGCTTGAAAGACAATTACGCGTTTATGACGGACTTAATTACGCCACTCATGACGTAATTGATTATGATGTTAGCCTGCATGTGATGAAGTTGATTATGAAGCCATGTGATTGATCGGTAAATTGGATTCCTCAATTAGTAAAATAAGGCAGAAGGCTTCCATATCAAATGGGGCAATCCAGTTTTAGCTATGCCCCGCCTATCTCGAGCTAAGCTCCATTCAGCGCTGGGATCGATCGATCCCTGCACTCCCTGAATCTCATTATCCAGACAGCTGTGAAGGTAAGTTCTTGAATATTTTGAAACTAATTTGATTGGGTGCTGTTAAACAACATGTGTATTAAATAGAAATAGAATTCGTACAAAACTGTTCAGTCGGTCCTCAACTAAGCGATCGTGCTGGACTTAGCAAAATCATTCATGGCGTGTTTGACTATGATGTCAACCTACACGTTGACGCAGCTGATTATGACGTCATATGATTGAATGATAAACTAGAATCCTACATTAGCTTCAACATATTCAGGCACCTACATATATGTTTAATTTTTCACTATGATTGCAAACTCTATGTTACACCTATATGAGTGAGTGTAGATACAGAAGATGGCTGATTAACTTATTTTCTAATCGGTGCACAGTAAGCCATTGCAGCATTCATTGATTGGATACATGTGTAAATATCTCGCTAATAAAGCCTGAGTAACTTTATTTGACGCCATGATAAAAAGATACAATTACCATGCACAATGTATGTGTGTCATATTGTCCATAGAATAATTCGAGACTATTTCAACTCTTTGACAACAACAACAACGTTTCTGACACAACTGTCTATGTCGCAATGAAAACTCGTTCACACTTGTTTTCTAAATGTTCATTAGCATGTTAATGTAATTAGTGTCACATGGAGATTAGAGTAAGCTGGTAATTCATCTATTCAATTTGTGCTTTACTCAAGTGAGCAGCCTGTGAAAACAAGGTTCCAACATCAGCCTTTCTAAGAAAGCTGAATACACGGTAAGACTGTCGATGGCATTTGGCTCAACATTTAAATGGTCTATAATGAGATGTCCAAGACCAACAGTCAGCTGCGTAGGAAGAATATGTTGAAGAGTTGTGCTGCTCTACTCCGGTGCAATTCTTCCTATTCCTGATACTCAAAGCCGCTGGAATGTATAGAATCGTTGTCGTTTGCCCGTTAGTAACGAGATACAAAGAGCAGTTCCTTGACAAGTGGATATTGAGCCGCAGATCGCCATCTCAAGTCACAAAGGCAAATAAGCGGGAGTTGATCAGGAAAACGAGCCATGTCGATTAATCACAGGCCACACGCTGTAACGAAAACTGTACGCCTTGCCAGTTATTACTTGGAAAAATTGTCATCAACTCAATGTTTCTAATTCGTTCCCCATGTAAAATGATCAATATATTCTTTAGTATGCTATATTTTATTCTGTGCCGATATAGAGATCTCCAATGCCGCATTCGATAACCATCTGCCAGAAAAAGTCGGGTTCATCTCACTAGCTATTGTACAATAAATACTGTTTCTAGACTAGCAGTCAATAGAGGGATCCATTTCTAGCTATGCCCCGCCGATTTCTAGTTAAGCTCCACCCAGGCAGTGCCCGAATGCTCGCTGAATTCCCAGAATTCCAATATCGAGGTAACATACATTAAACAGTGTGCTTGTAATGGCATCCCACATGCGACGTAATTGATCATGGCATCATAAACTTAAGTGATAAATCGGTCATCCATTATTTAATTTATTTATCGCATTCATTCCTCTCACTAAATGACCTCCATTGTGAAATAAATACAGTTCGTAGAACAGCAGCCAATGACGTATTGGCTATATAATATTTCGCATTCGAAATCAAATCACACATTTAGATTCACAATTATACCTATAATAGGTCGTGGCTCCATGTATCAAAACCGCTGGCCTGCTGATGGCTAACCGTTATCGTGTGGCCCGTCCACATGACACAAGCAAGTAAGTTTTAATAGATTAATTGCTGCCAACACGACAATCGGTTATCCAAAATAAAACGAGAATAAACACTGACGACTTGTCGAGTTCTAGCAATCATTCACGTGGGTATGGACTGAATATAAATATCGCCAAACGCTGAAAACGCTAGATAAACAAAGAATCAAACAAATAAAAACCAATAAACAAAAGCAGGTCATCATTCAATAGGCAATGCTTAGAGGTCGGGATAAGTACCACAGATTCATAA
The DNA here is from genome assembly GCA_034401795.1 of Chaetoderma sp. LZ-2023a. Taxonomy (NCBI): domain Eukaryota; kingdom Metazoa; phylum Mollusca; class Caudofoveata; order Chaetodermatida; family Chaetodermatidae; genus Chaetoderma; species Chaetoderma sp. LZ-2023a. Next base: position 128,899,738 of record CM067372.1, read on the forward strand.
TAAATTACCTTTTGAAATACATTAATGCAATAATTTATGTTTTTATATATACCGTGTATTACTGACATTATGTAACGACTTCGACGGATAGTTTAATTTTCAGAATTTCCGTGAACTAGTTGGCATTGAGATAACCTACCAGACAATCAGTTATGTAAGTTTACCACAAATTGCATATCATAACACCTCTATTTAGATGTTGCAAACATCAATGAAGAACATCTTAATCTGCTGCTATTACTCTACCAGGAACAGCCAAAGAGGTACACTGTATTCGCAATTGTGGTGAACAATGTACAGTGAATTTACCTAGACATTAACAAATTGCGGCATCTATTTCGAGTACAATTAGTTTTATAATATTCGGCAGCTTACCCATGTTTGACTGCCATAATCATGAGAATCCATGATTTCAGTGCTCAACATGTTTGAAGTGTCGAATCTGATAGTCAGTATTACCATACTGCAATTTCGAATCATCGGTGTTATTTATTCATCTCTGTCTTTGAACAATAGTATCTCCTCGCAAAGCAATAGCATAGACTATCTTTGCTCATTTCAATAATTTAACGAATTCGAACTTTTAATCGCGACGTGTTGAACAACTAATACTGTATAGAATTTTGTTTTGTTGAGCTATGATTATTACATACCATGCCGCACAGCGAGAACATTTAGCATCTCATGAATAATCAACCAACGAAGAATCATATATCCTGAGTTATGGAGTCCTGAGTTCCTGCGTGTCATGCCCATCGCTTAAGATACTTACTCTATGCATGTAGATACAGGCTACTTACTATATCAAATTTGGCTACTGCATCTACCTACTTGTTAATGGACCTTTCTAATTTTACCTATGCGCTGTCCATCTCCATCTAAGCGGCACCCATATGTCGCCCGTGTTGGAATCGATCGATCTCTGAACTCCATGACTATCAATTTCCAGAAAACTATATCGGTACGCTATTGAATATCCTGGAACTAATTTAACTCGGCGCTGTTAATGCGTAAGGTAGTAACAGCGTCCAGTCACATTATTTTCAGAATATTCAACAGCACATTTATTACATAGTAGAGACATATAATTCGTACACCTTGTTGAACTATTACGATTTAAAGACGGGCAAAATATAATCGTTTATGACGTCAGGATTATGACGTCATCATACAAACCTCTCTCAGGACTGTCTTGCGGTATCTTTGGTCGGCATCCTCACCTCGCTGGTGTTGTGGACACCTGGGCCAGTGACAGCCATGGAACTGGTAAACAGTGTTGGTGGTCAGATCATAACCATCTACGTGAGTGACCTCGATCCAACGCTCGCCACCGTGCCCACACTCTACATGGTGTATGTGTACGCCTCTGTTTCTCGACTCATACTCAATCCAACGAGTAGCCGCTGAACTGGATGGTTGGGGCGGATAGAAGGCTTTCTCATATGTAGACTGTGGCGCCTCAAGCTTCTCGCCAGGACACACGATTTTTGTTTTGCCGCCTGTACAGTGATCAGCGTGGCGTTGAAGATTGCGTGTGTGTGTTGTAATATTTAAGGCGTTTATATGCTAGTTCCCAATGCTAGGGTCTAGACTCACGCCTGGCCCTTATGGTTTCTGTTGAATTCTTGTGTCGTCGGTTTGTGCATTAGCTTGTGTCTCTCTGTGTGTGTGTGTTGATTGTTGTCTCTCGATTTTGTCTCATGTTGCTGTTCTTGTCCATGGCTTTTCTGTTGCTCCTCATGCTTGGGCGTTGGTGAGGGGGGTGGCCTAACCTGGACCTAACGGGGGTGGGGAAGGGATGGGGTAGGTGCTGGGTCGAGGGGGGGGGGGGAGTAGGTGCGTACGGTCTTATGACCTGATGTACCCAAGGGGGGGGGGGGGGGGCTTGGCTTTAGGTCAGAGACCTCCCGGGCCCTTTGGGGGGAGTGGGGAGGTTGGGGTGTGGGGTCTTTCGGATCCTGGGACCCATTTGCTCTTCTGGCCATCATCCGAGCAGGCACCAGCGCGCACTTGTTTGATTTTGATTGATTAGGTAGCCCGTATGGTGACTGTGTCCGTCCGAGGACGAACTCGATCAGTCATCCGGGTTGCATCCCTCCATAGTCCCATCGAAATGTCCGAAAGATTCTAATTCTAGCAATTTTGTTTTGATTTTGTAATCCGTATGTTGCGTGGTTCCATCCGAGGACGAATCCATTCAGCATCCGGTTTACTTTGATTATGCCGAAATTTCTTGCCTACCTAACCCTAGCTCACGTTCACACAGTGATGGGCACTGTATGACGGGACCTCAATTTAAAGTCCCATCCGAGAAGACTGAGGCGTTGAAGATGGCATGCCTTTGTAAACCTCTGCTGACAGTGACTGCAGGCTAGTGTATGTGCCAGCTTGAAGATATTCTTGATGTAGAAGGCGTGGTGGTCCCACACTCCGATGGTCATGGTGTCACGGTAGTGAGCCACTTGCCTGATCAAGTGCCAGGTGCCATCTTCGGTTGGTTCATGCACGCGTATCCAGATCTTGGCGAAGAACTCTACCGTGTCCAGCTGATCCAGCGAGGTCTTGCGGACATCAGGTACTGTCTTGCCGTAGAACTGTGTGGCAAGCTCTCGTGCAGAAGCTGTACTTCTATCAGCTCTCGCTCCTTGGTGGACTGCTAGACATCTCCAGAGACACATGTTATCCCTGTAGGTGTCGAGGGCAGTCATACTCTTCTTCTGTTTTAGCCAGTCTGGGAGGGGGCCTGTCCCAAGCAGAGGTTGGTGGTCGATGACAGCCCTGACCTCAACGTTGCTTGATCGAATGAAAGCCCACTTGGTGTTGGGTCGATCGATACTGTCTGTGTTGAGGCGGGCTTGCTCTCTTGCGGCCACCCAGTCCTGAGCTGCTCCTATCGTGTTCAGCCACTGTCTCCCTGGAGCATTCTTGTGGAAGAGCATCATCCTACGTCTTCGATATGCCGGATGCGATAAGTATTGGTGTAGCGGAGGTAGAAGGCGTTCTGGACTGTCTGCTGGATCTTTTGCATGATCTGGCCTGTGAGGTCTCCTTCTAGACCTCTGAAGAATGTCCAGCGGACTGACCGGTGTCCTCTATCCTCTGTCTCCCTTTCGCCGAGATGGTGGTCGAGAATGTGTTCGGCTTCTCGCCTCATGCTCCGGGCTAAGGGGTCAGCCCTTGGCCCCATCATCATTCGCTTAGCGATCCTGCATACGGGACGTAAGCGATCCAGTGGATGGTCCGCCATCCGCCTCGCTACAGTCTTGGCTCGCAAGCTAGCTGTCACCTCCTTGTCCACCTGACGAAGCTCACGGAGCCGCTGCGCTTTCTTGTGGGGATTCAAAGGATCATTTTTGGTAAGCCCTGGAAACCTTCCTGTCTTCACTGCTCGGGATAGATGCTTCTGCATCTCCTCGGCACGGGCCTGTCTGATCATCTGGAGCAGGTCGGCTTTCTTTGCTACCTCGCGAAGCTGTGCAACAGTAATCATGGTGTATATCACTGTGGATGCCTGTCTCTAAATGGGCGTTCAGACCCTATTACATGTGGTTGATCACAAGGCGATGTGGGTGGGCCGTCGATGTGATAGTGGATGCTTGTCTCTAAATGGGCGCCAGATGTGTGACGGGTACGGGCTGTCCCTGGTTATGGGACGTTGGCTCTAAATGGGCGTCAGATGTGTGATGGATACGGGCCGTCCCAGCTAGGCTGGGTATGGGACGACCGTGCGTTCCAAGCATGCCCCCTGGATGGGATAGTATGCATGTATAAAGCCCTATGCGAGAGGTATGGCTAAGCCGTAAGAACGCGTAGCACGCCCCTGGCAACCCGTGTCAGTATTGTGAGAGAGTGTATGCTTGTATTGTACCGAGTTGGTACTGGGGATTAAATGACTTCATTCTCGTGCTACGGATCAGGACCGGAATGAAGCGAGAATTTCAAAACTCTTTACCATTTTAAAATCGGACCAGAAATGGCCGAGTTATCCACAAATTCTAATAGTGAGATTTGAACCTGTGATTTTGAGAGTGGGTATGGCTACGCAGTAAGAACGCGTAGCACGCATGCGCACGCGTCCCTGGAAACACGTGTCAGTATTTTGAGAGTTTATGCTTGTATTTTACCGAGTTGGTACTCGGGATTAAATCACTTCATTCAAGTGATACCGATCAGGAGCGGAATGAAGCGAGAATTTCAAAACAGTTTACTATTTTAAAATCGGACCTGAAATGAGTTATCCACAAATTCTAATAGTGAGATTTGATCCTGCGATTTTAAGTTTGCTAATAGCATTAACTACCTCGACCATGTATGCATTAGTAAATATAGCTGATAAGTTATGTGTTCTCATTGCTGCGCTTATCCGTCCCAGATCTTTGCTATTATTGCGCAGAACCAGAAAGACTAAATATGAAAATTTATTTACAATTTGATAAATAGACTGTTGAATATTTTGACGGCTATAGCGGTAACATATTCCAGTCAAATACATTTCAAAATAGTCAACATCGTATTTGTCATGGTTGTATGACTGTGTTAAAATTGAGATTCTGGAAGCTCCGAGCAAGCTCGGGGTTGAAGGGTTAGAATTTCGGACAAATCACGCTATACTTTTGCGAGGTATAGCCATGAACAGACTGACAGATTAACTCACAAACAATATGCAAGACCCTCTCTACTAGCGTCGATGGGTATAGGGCAATGACATAGCGGGCATAGTTAAAGTATGCTCCTTTTGACCTGCTTCAGAAAAGTTGGAATCAAATTTGCAAAAGTCATAAATTGAGCATTTTTAATCAAGCATTTTAATCAAGCCCTGCAACAACACCGCTTATAATGATTTGGAACAATTAACGAGTATTAATGTTTTGGTTCTTGAAAAAAGTCAATGCAACGATAATTGCTGATTACCGTTATAGCTGATATGGTTTCATAAGCCGTTCCGCATTAACTGGCTCGGCCATGTATGCATCGCATTAACTATGTATGCATTATTATAGCTGATAAGTTATGGGTTCACACATTGCTGTGATGGTGCATACCAGCGATTGCACAACTCACACTCAGAGATAAGATTACTAAGAGGCGAGATTTTAGTGCTGTTGCAGTGGGTCGATCGTTGTGGAATTGCATAGTGTTCCCAGGCTGCAGACTGGGTTCAAATCTCGCTCAAAAGACCTCGCTAGAACATACCTGAAATTTCGAAACTAGGTAAGCCGGGGTAATATGACCAGGTTAGATAAAGACCCACTGTGACACTCCCCAGTGTGGGCTTAAAGCACCACAGACACACATGCACCAGCCGGCTGGAATATCAACAGTGTGGGGTAGAAGATAGGTAGGATAGGTAGGATAGGTACAAAAATGTCCCACAGGTTGATAAACCTCCGCAGGATACTGGTCAGAATAGAGAGAGAGAGAGAGAGGCCAGCCACTGGCCGGTATCCTGAGGAGGTTCTCCCGGACATGTGGGGTCCGCAAGGGAGTTTTATACACATGTCTCAAATTCCTATGCCCCATGGATTGAGAGGGCGGCGGGGGACACTGATCGCTGAACGGCGGCCAATTGAGGGAGGGTATCATTTTGACCCCGACCTGATTTCCATTTAGACAAATGAGCCCCCTCACCTGATTTCCATTTAGACAAACGAGGTGGTATTATTTTGAAACCCTATTACTACTTGTGTCTACCGCTACAGCCGCAGAATACAGTAATCATACATAATCAAAGATATAATCAAGTAAAATATAATGTTTCACGCTCCAGTACGCACCAGATATTAGGTTATCGAACTCCTGTAATGAAATCGATATTTGATTTAAACGTTGCTGCGCCAGAAAATAGCCTATCCGTATAGAGGCGGATGCCATGGAGAGATTGGTTCTTTTTTGCTTTTGACCGGACTCATATCTGGGGTAACCAGTCCATCGATTAATTCCCCATATCTCAATCCCAGGGAAGAGAAATAGGAAAGCTGTTGAAAATTTTGAAATTAATATGACTGGAAGCCATTGCTGCCTTAACGACCTCCAGTTATATCGATTTCAAAATATTCAACATAATATGATTATCAGTGTAAAATAGGCATATTTACTTTTGCAGAGATTTGTCGTTGAAAGAGTTAAGCCACATCTCATCCAGGCATTGTTATAATGTACAGAATGAGGTGGGTGTCCAGTAAAAACCCGAGCCAAAGGTACTTTCATATGGCACGCGTGCTTAACTGGCACTACATCCAGATGCGACAAATAGCATTCAGACCAAGTGCATCGCAGATCCAAAACATTTAATTCTAATAGCATTAACACGACAGAATATGTAATTTATATTGTTGCATCGGATTGGGTACGTAGAGAGTGTAACTACGACATGCACAATTCTATTAAAGTCCTACGGATTCAGGAGATGCTGAGCGTGCAGAGCAGCGTCGTTCGCACGCGATCGAAATACTCATCTGAATGAGGGCAAGAACTGAATCCACTTCGCCCATGTGCCTACGATCCATTTCATCAGTCGCCTGCATATTTCATAGCGATCTTGCCGATTTACAGATAGTACATGCTGCTTGCAATCTTCAGATAGCTCGATTAGGCCGTCATAAAATGGGGAACGCTATGCACGCAGCAAGACGTTCTGGTTATGACACATGCTTGAATAATATTCTGGAATAAAAGCTGCATCGGTAAATATAGATATAAAACTGTTTGAGCATGACAGAACTGATGTACATGTCATTTACAATGTAAAATATAGTATGATGAATATCGTCATACTAATTCTGGGCGGTGTGGTGGATGTTGGCGTGTGTGCGTGCGTGCGTGCGTGCGTGCGTGCGTGCGTGCGTGCGTGCGTGCGTGCGTGCGTGCGTGCGTGCGTGCGTGCGTGCGTGAGTGCGTGCGTGCGTGCGTGCGTGCGTGCGTGCGTGCGTGCGTGCGTGCGTGCGTGCGTGCGTGCGTGCGTGCGTGCGTGCGTGGCTGGGGAATGAGAAACAATATGTAAAGGAATATTAATCTTTTACCCAGAATCTACAAATTATTTATAAGTGAAGACATTCTGTTTAATATTTTGAAAGTAATTTGACTGGAAGTTGTTGATGGCATAGACCACAAAGAGGATACAATGCAGTCTTCTAGATGATTGTGTTTATACAGGAATCTTAGCCGAATACCATTTCTCAAATAAGGTCAGGAACCCAGACCACTCCAGCCCAGTCCAATGTATTCCATCTGCCAAGTCATTCGGTTTAAGGTAATGTGTATTCAATCCCTGTGCGTAATATAATGTAATATTCACAAGCGAGTGCGATTCTTCCTATTTTACTTGTTTGATAAAATTTGGAAAATTCAAACTTCGAAATTCAAGATTCAAGCTTCGAAATTCAAGATTCAAACTTCGAAATCCAAGATTCAAACTTCGAAATTCAAAACTCGACTTCGAAATTCAAAACCCGACTTCGAAATTCAGAACTCGACGTCGAAATTTAAATTTCGACTTAGAAATTCAGAAGTCGACTTCGAAATTCAAATCTTAAATCAGCCAATTACGAGCCGTCTTACAATTATGTAAATGTATGCTAGCCAATCAGATTTCTATGTCATGCAAAGATAAACCGCCATTTTGTTGTGGAAATGTGTATGTGGATTATATTCTTGCTCGTTTTGATCGAGAGAAGTGGCGGCTACAATGACGGTGGTGGTGGGCTGCAGCTGCTTGTGGTGGTTGTGGTCGTGGTGAAGGTGGTCGTGCTGCTGCTGCTGCTGCTGCTGCTGCTACTGGTTGTGGTAGCGAGGTGATGGTGGTGTACGGGCTGGTGGGGATTTGGTGACTCTGCGCATGAGCGCATTGTGCTGGTGTGTCTGACTAACTGGCTATAATTGTCGGACAATTGGGCTGGCGGTCTAGTGGGTAAGATTGTCGGACTATCGGGTTGTCGGAGTAGTGGAATTTTAGAGCAAGGGGCGACGGTATTAATTAGTGTTATTATGTCTAGATTCAATCCACGGACGTATACATTCATACGCATTACGTTTCTTCTTAACAAACAGACCAGGATGTTTTAGACCCGTGACGCAATGCCTTAGCGGTAGAGCTAGCCTTGCTCAAGAGTGGCCTATATCCTGGCATTAACTACCTACGAAGTAGGTATGTCGACATATAGTTACATAGGCCAACATATATCAGCAACAAGAATAGCTGAGTTACCGAGTTGTTCAAACGATACAGCTGCATTCACGAAGAACGCACATGTCTCTACATCTCGAAACAACAATCTTCATCGGCGCCATGATTGTTTCAAACGTGCAGAAACGTAACGTAGTATAAACGTACCCTAGCGTGGCCTATAAATCCGATTGGCTAGCATACATTTACATATATACAGCTGTGCAAAAGTTAAGCACCACCCTATTTTTACGCACATGCGAGGGTATATTCATGTGCTATGAAGAAAGCAATAGCATAAACATTTATGTACCCATCCATCTTAGTGCAAGAGGTAATAATGCAACTAGAGGAATGCTGATTGTGATGGTGGGGAAACACTGTATGTTTTTGTTTGAACTTGAAAACGAGGCCTGAATATGGTTACGTTGACACAACTGACAACTATTGCCCTACAGTTGACACACGTGGCTAGAATGTCATTAATGGTGTCTGAAAACGAAGTTTAACATCTGTGCACGAGTTTGAGACTGTCATTATTAATACCGGGTATATCCACCTTGTGCCTGGATGACGGCCTGGACACGACGTCTCATGCTGGTCACCAACCGACTGATACGCCATTGTGGTATTCGTTGCCATTCAAGATGGAGTGCGTCTGTTAATTCCTGAAGTTCTGCACAGGAAGATCCCTCCTTCTCACCATGTTTCCCAGAATGTCCCAGATATGCTCAATAGGGTTCATGTCAGGGCTCCTTGCTGGCCATGGTAGGGTTTCGATGGCATTCTGGCGGAGGTATTCATGCACAGCTCTAGCACGATGTGGTCGGGCGTTGTCATCCATGAATATAGGGTGGGTTCCAGGTGCATGATTTACAAAATGAGGGACCACAACTCTATCCAGTATGGAATCTTGATATCTTTGTCCATTTAGTGTTCCAGGTACAGTCAACAGATCCAGCTTACAATCAAATGAGATGCACCCCCATATCATAACGGAACCTCCACCAAATGGAACTTCTTCCATGATGTTACGTTGGTCGTACGCCGTGCGTCTGGACCTCCATACACGAGTTCGACCATCTGTGGCATGAAGCAGGAACCGACTTTCATCGGACCAGTGTACCCGTCTCCAGGATCTCATGTTCCAGTGTCTTCTTTCGTTGCACCAGCTCAGACGCTCCTCTTTGTGGTGTGCAGTGAGGAGAGGACGTCTGACAGGTCTCCTAGCTTTCATGCCAGCAGCATACCGTCTCTTTTTGACGGTAGACATTGACACTCTATTGCGCGTTTCCCATTGCTGGCTGAGCACTCTGCTGTTGGTGAATGGAGATCTCCTAACAAGGCGTACTAGGGCTCGATCATCACGGGCAGTAGTCTTCTTCGGTCTTCCAGATCTAGGCCTGTCCTTCACCTCGTTAGTTTGCCCATGTTTTGCAATCAAACGACTGATTACAGTATGGTTAATGTTCAGCTGTCTGCCAATCTCTCTGCATGACATACCAGTGGTATGCATGCCTATGATTTGCCATTTCACACGATCACTTAACCTTCGTCTTGCCATAGCGGTTCACAATCAAGAGCTAATTCTCTCTGTACAAATAAACCACGGTCATGAACACAAAATTCCTAATCTTGTCGCCTAAATCTGTATGTAATGTTCTACACCTCAAACTGGACTTTTACATAACTGAACACGTGTGCTGTTTCCCGCCACGCACGGACATCAAGCGGCGTGAAGTCATGCATGCATGTGCATTTCGTACTTGGAATTATGTCAGCTAACGCGGGGACAAAAAGTATGCCAGCCTAGTTGCACCATCATGTTTCTACGTTCTATTGTTTTTGCTGGTGCTTAACTTTTGCACAGGTGTATATGTAAAATAGCTCGTGATTGGCTGGTATAAGAGTTGAATTTCGAAGTCGAGTTTTGAATTTCGAAGTCGAGTTTTGAATTTTGAAATTTTGAATTTTGAACTTTGAATTTCGAATGAGTCTTCAGGACTTTCGCACATGTGGGTTATTACAGCCTGGATATCTTTCTTTAACAGTATGACAACAAACTAAAGAGGCTATGCGTGGCATTGTGTTCCCTTGAATGGATGAGAGATTTAAAGAAGTATTCGAAATGGGGTGCCGGTATTGCCTTCTCGTCTCACAACATCCGGGCATGGAACATATCACGTGTGACCTCATTTCAAGTGACCCTCGCTGCAATGAAAGGGTGTAATTTATTGAATCAAAGAATTACAGACATATCACTTTTATTTTTAAAATGGTGTATTAATCTAAGGCTTTTTCTTCCAGAATGGAATACAACTCCGCAATCAAAAGGTGTATTACGTAATAATGTTCACTCATATCGACAAGCCGCACAAATAGAAGGCGAGAGTCTATTACTATGAATTTAAATGATATTTTGCAATCGAAGAAGCCACTGTATGTTGGTTAAAACCAATGACGTTAATAATGGATGACTTCTTGTGCTTCACTGATGATAACAATTAGGCTTAATTTGCAGCTCATAATTCCCAGGTCTACTTGAAGTGTCATGGTTGCCTATTTATCCATATGTATTACACAATCAGGGGAGATGTTTTATTGCAGACCAACACTAATGAAGAACAATGGAACAAGACCAATGCATCCATGGTGATACAGACACGTGCACATGCGGCTGGTGGATGGTATCTTAAATAATGAGCTAACTTTGCCTAAAGTACCATATATTGGTTACATGTATGAACAGCTATGTAACAGAGATTGGATCAGAATGTGAATCTATCAAACGTCTCTTAGTTTATTCAAGGACATATCATAACATTCCTAGATGCACATTCAACCCCGTGTTTACTGTCTTGCATTTAGACTTATTGTTATCATCTGTTTGTAAAAAATGTTATCGAGCCAGCATCTAACCACTGCACCCGGAACCATCAATGTGGTTACACACTGTATGTGGTACACACTTATTCACAGTTAGTTTTGATCAGAAGAGGATTGCTCATAAGATGGTCTGGAAAGCGTTGTGGAACAACCTCACTCGCTCCCTTGCTCTCGCGCTACTGTCCAAGGCACCCTCTCTTTCTTTCTTTCTTTCTATTTTTCTTTCTTTCTTTCTTTTTCGTTCTTCGCATAATGATACCCTCACTCTCTCTCTCTCTCTCTCTCTCTCTCTCTCTCTCTCTCTCTCTCTCTTCTCTCTCTCTCTCTCTCTCTCTCTCTCTCTCTCTCTCTCTCTCTCTCTCTCTCTCTCTCTCATTCTCTCTCTTTCTCTACGACACTGTCTGTTCCTCATATTGTTTACTCCGACCTCTTCCGCCCCCTTCTGACACTTCCTCCATGTCTCACCCTTTCACTGCCTCAGCCCTCCAGCGTTCTCTCTGAAATATGGCAATGTATTGTGCGCGTTTTCTGCTGAAAAAGAACATATATACAACCAAATGGATTCACCAATATTTGTGTGTATGAATTGTACCAGATCGCAATCTCTATCCATCACACTAGTATTTATTTAAAGCAGCATTACCCCTTTCATCACTGGATCACCAGAAGCTGTATTTCAAGGAAAGTATAGAGGTAAGTTGTTGAATATGCTGAAACCAATTTGACAAACACATGTTAATGCAATAGGTGGATTTTAATTTTTTATATCAATTATTATCATTCTCTGATGGACGGAGTGGTATTGAGGGGACTCACAATACCAGCATACTTTAAGACTGTGCTGGTGTATTCATTTTAGAATTAAAGTACATCTGACCTTAAAGGGCTTTTCAGAAAACTGTATCTAAGATGGTTCTCAATGATCTAATTTGTTTTCCAGTGACGACAGAACACGCTATTGGTTTCGCAATGCAATACTGGATTTTATAATTTATGCAGGAATTAACGAACAAATCACAGTGGCGGAAATATTATATTCGCATAAACATGTTTTATTCTATTACCCAATTGTCATCATGGAAAGAAGAAACATTATCATGCTTTCAAAATGAAATCTATAGTCAATTTCATTACCCTATACCCAATTCAAGGAACACGTTTTGAGAAATGCTCCATATGTTAGCTTCAATGTCATAGTCTGGGAAGACATTCGAACCAAAACGTCTACTTACAATCGCAGACGTTCAATTCAGGAAATAAAATGTTAATTATTTTGTAAATGATTTGCGTGGAGGACGTTGTAGCCTTCGGCAATCTTGGAACAACATCAGCCATATTGCCGATGACCTATTTAAAACCCTGTCATAAACGATTCACTTATGGATGCATAGCTACTAAGCTATCTGTTTAATCCACTCCTTTCAAACATGAAATAAAAAAGAATTGGGGCACTATCTATTGACTGCGTCGAGAAAGGAAGATTAGTTTTTAAGATTCATCGAGCCAGCCATTCCAGGGATGCATTTCCAAAAATAACCGTCTCTTTATTATGTTCCCTTGCAAACATGAAGCGAAAAGGAACATAGGCACTATCTGGTTAGGGAATAACTATACTAGTCCAGAAAAAGTACACTTCTTACAAACCATGTGTGTCCTCTTGCCGTTCACGCAATGTTTGTATTGAGCCGCCTCAAGAGACGTCCATTAATCTTGCTACAAGTTTCATATCACAAATCAGACACCAACTGTTACATTCCAGCCAAGAACTGCGCCCAGAGGATGAGTAAAAAATAGTATTTCCTGGAGAATTGTTAATTAGACGCAGACTCATTATCGACGAGCAACAATACCTGCTAGGGATGTCAAATCGACCACCAAAGTCTGCTATAAATCTACAGTTTCTGCAATTACTATGTTGATTTATATCAGTAAAGCAACAAGCAGTGCCCCAGTTAACCATTGTGTGCGTGTTGTAATAAACCGTCAGAGATATATTATGCTTGGAGAATACCTAATTAACTCTTTACTCGTCATATTTGTTGAAAGAAATTTCAATGTCACCATAGAAAATGGCAATTTCCTGACCAAGAGAAGATTTTTTAAATCTTTCACTGGAATGACTGGCTTGATTCGCGAACCAGTCATCCCAGTGATAGACTCTAAATAATAGTATTTGATCGGTCTACAAATGGGGATTTATCAAGATCATTGCAAAAGCTGTTTTCGTCGTCTTCGGTGTTAAATGGTTAGATGCAGCATATTATGCAATCAAGAAAACATATTGCTTATTTACAGCAGGCTATATTACTATATATCTGTCAATTTCAATGGCTTGATATCTTTTCAAGATGAACATTAGTGAGTTTAGCTGCGACTTACAACGAGTACGCTATAATGCCCCTCCCTGTGGGAGTTATATACAAAGGATTTTAAAATATGAACACGGCATCGTAACTATTTGAACCGTGAAGAAACTGGAATCTCAATTTCAAGACATCTGTAAACTGTTAACTGTTTTTAGTATAGAATGGCAGGCACATACTATAGGCAGCAACAGCTCCCAGCTCTAATTCATTTTAAACTTTTCAATGAAGCATGACTTACATTAATCGTAATTTCGCATGTACTTTGTCGGATCCAAATGTTTGAAAAATTAAACTCTGAATCTTGCACTAACGACACGTTCAGGAATATGTGCAACCTATGGGCAATGAAAGATTGGAAGAATATTATGTTGAGTACTTTGAAATAACCTTTTCTGAAAGCTGTTGCGGCCTACCACTATAGTCACCACTGCATCACACCGTCGCCATAATCGCCGTAGTCGTTGCTGATATCGTCCTCGTCAACCTTGCAATTGTTTTCTTATGTTAAACGCGATCGTACCTTCTCTTCGTCTACCCAGAGGAATGTCAATGTTACAGCCGTGGATATATAAATGTTGCCCTCCATCGCAAAGACGCCTTTGTAATTCTGCCGTTGTCCTTGGCATCGTCCATCTATCTTTACTCGGAAGATGGTTCGAGCCGCCATTCAACTGTAACCTCATCGAACGCCGTTCTGTCTTTTCCCTATGGCATGTGCATAACCATATTGTTTGTCTGGTGATTGTGTTATTGATACTGTGCCAAGTCATACACTGTGTCAATGCTAGCTCAATGTGTTACTTGTAACCGAGCCAGCAATTACAGACTGTTTCTGACTCTATTTGGTGAACATCGAAAACGTATTCCTCGGTTCATGGATAACGAAAGATGGGGAATACAATATATTTTGTAAAACATTCCATGTTCATGAATGTTCATTTGAGAAAAATGTATATCAATGTACACATGTACAAACACAAGATGGTTACTTTCGTGCTGGCCATATTCCAAAAGCTTGAGTGCGAGTTCCAGAGAGCGTAGGCTACGGAACACAACCGTTCACAAACGTATATTGTCTTAGTTTAACACCTAGCATGGACATTGCAATTGATTTGAAACTTTGAAACCTAAAATTGTGAACTAGAACTTTCACAGTGATAAGAGATGTTCACTATTGGATATTTAAAAATTAATTTAACTGGAAGATCCCAGGCATATTAGTTTTGAAATATTAAAAAAATGCTTATTAAATTGTAAATTTACCAATCACATAACATGCACGCGTCTTCATGGCGGACTGTTGCCATCTTGGGGATGGACTTACGTTGATTACGGCATCATCTATCAAGTGATCTATCTGATTATAATGTAATCTACTTGAGTGATAGTTGTACTCCATTCATTTATATTCTAACGCTTAAGGGGCAAGCCAAACTATTTCCTGCATGCACCGGTCTGAATTCCGTAATACGTGTTGTGCAACGGTATGGGATTTATTTAAATCAGTGCCACGAGTCTGCAAGATCCAATATAATTCTAAAGCTAGAATTTGGTTGATTACATTAAATCTTGTCATTTGGGGTGCAAATGTACCCGGGCTTATTTGCCACTCGATATCTCTTTGATATACGAGTCTAATGAGCAATTCTCGGTCTAACACTGGACGCATGCAGACATAGCGCAACGTAAAATGCACTCAAGGTACGATTGGAATTTGCGTATACTAAATCTATCATTAAAGAATTCATCTATTAATAAAAGATGCATATCCTAGCTTAATATCGGAATATTCGTTACTTTATAGATACTGTAATTAACTAGAGCCGTAACCACCAGTTTAGATAGATATTTGATGGTGCCATTATCTCAGACATCGGTGTCTTCGACGGCGCGCACTTGTTGGTATAAAACAATTCTCGTAATGCTAACGCTAGTCATAATTATGCTGGCTTCTAAGGTGAGCGCATAGTAAGTATGTATGATTACTGCATTCTGTGGCTGTAGTAGAAGTAGTAGTAGTAGTAGTAGTAGTAATAGTAGTAGTAGTAGTAGTAGTAGTAGTAGTAGTAGTAGTAGTAGTAGTAGTAGTAGTAGTAGTAGTAGTAGTAGTAGTAGTAGTAGTAGTAGTAGTAGTAGTAGTAGTAGTAGTAGTAGTAGTAGTAGAAACCTCCTACAGCTGCAATCAGCCCTTTTTCGCTTTTACCCACTGTAGCTTGCCATCAGCTGAAATCCTTAGCTTCCTCATGTTCATTCTTGACTGGAATGTACCGAGTCCTGCTTTCTTGAGGTCACCTCGTAGCATGCTTACCAGAATTATGTATGCAATGCTGTCCTCTCCCGGCTTTGTATTTGCTGGCTCCGAGTAGGGCGAATTCCAATACTCTCTATGCTGGTGACTCTTCTGGCATCCTTATCACATGGCAAAACATGGACCATCTTTGCCGGGCGACTTTTACAGACTGCGGCGACGTATTACACATCTTGTTTAGTGCATCGTTGGAAATAATGCTGTCTGGCTATCTGTGTCCTGTCAGGTGCGTAGGTGTTTGTGCTGACAGGCATCATGTTGGTCTTGCGCTGCCTTTGGAGCTGTCGAGTTGCTACAGTTATACAGCATCAAGGATACGCAGGTTGCGTTACATAAGCGTAGAATCCATAGCTTCTAGAAGGACTGAACAGATGTGTTCCTAATGATGCAACATGCAGCAATGTCAGCACTTCTGCAAAGCAGCGAGCCGAGGATTTTACTTTTCAACCATGGTTCGCCGCCATGAAGTGGATCGTAATTTTCTTTAGTTTCATGCTTTGTAGATAGGTATATATGGGTGAACTCTGTTGTTGGATTCATTCATAAAGAGATTCTTAATTTTCAGTTTGCTTGTAGCTATTGGGAGAAGTTCGTCAAGGGGGTTCTCTTCCTCGTCTATCATGTCCACATCGTCGGACATATTCCATCTCTAGCAGCATACCCAGTATTGGCGATGGTGGGTTTGGTCCTGTGAAACCTTCCCGCACAGATTTCAATCCATCAGCACGGTAACAGCTGAAAATCACCAGAGCTAGACCAGCTCCCTGTGGGGAGCCAATTGATGTCTCAAACTCTACAGCCTTCACTGACTTGACTCGTACCCTCAGGTTGGTGTCTGTAAGCAGTAGTCTGACTAATCGTAGCGTATCTTCATTGCAGCCGGCCTTCGTAGTACATCTAGGACCTTTGAGCGTTTACTTGTGTCAAAGGGTCATGACATGGCAATTCCCATTTTATTGGAATTCCAGGTGTTTGGGCATGACTACCGACACAGGCATGTGTTGACGCCATACAAATTTGCGCAGCTGCGTGCACGTTTGAAGCCACTTTGACATGATCTGGTGAAATCATCGATCGTGTCTCTGAAGCGGCATAGAGTAACATTTTATAGGACTTTTTGTATGCTGTTGAGGAGCACAATGTGCTACAGATTGGCTTGGGTGCTTGGGTGGGTGGTGGGGGGTGTCAGATGGCCTCTTGGGCTTGGATAGTGCGGGAAGTATGTCTTGGCCTACAGTGTCAATGGGAAGGTGGTACAAAAAGCTGAATTGATTAGGTGCGTGCACGGTTTTGAGATAATGCCACCTGCATATTTGGATAGTTCATTGCTCAGGCCATCACGACCAGCTGCACGTCCATTTTCAGGACTTTAAGTGCCTTCTCAACTTCTGATTTTTTAATTGTTGCTAGTAATGGCCTGGTGTCTCATGAGAACGGGTGCAAGGGCTCATCATCGTTGTCAGGGAACTGTTCCTTGAACCATTCGCGGATCGCCTCAGCTTTTCCCTGGTCAGTCACGATAAAGTGTCCTTCAGTGTTGTGTACAGTGAGTGGTGGTGTGTAGTCAGTAACTCTCAGGGCTCGGGCTGCCCGTAACATTTTGTGACAGTTATCCATGGCAGTGATCTCATCTGCTAGTGAGTCTGCTTGTGGATAGCAAGATATTTTAAGCATTCGCTAATGTGACGCAGAATCCTATTGCGCTCATGGTGTAGTTTGGTGCGGTCTTCACTTTGGCTGCTGACAGTTTGACTACTAGATGGTCGTCAGTATACATGGTTACACATATGGTGCTGGTAGCTGATGATTCCATAGATTTCAGTATTGTGGTTAGGGCTTCGTTTGGATCGGAGCTGACGTCTATGTTAGCTATCTGCTCCCCAAGTGCCTTTGTGTATGATATTTGAGTGGCAGTGTCGCTGATGAGCTTGGGCAGGTTGTAGGTGACTCTACCCTCTTGCCTGGTATGGCGTTTATATATTAGGTAGAGCTCGTTGATCTGAAGGCGTGTAATGGCTGACATATTGTCAGAACTGAGGTATGTGCCTCATAGGAACGAGCATTCCGAAGTAGAGGTTTTGCTGTTGTCTTGCATAGTATGAAGTCTATTTGGTTGAAGACAGCTGTTGTAGCCTTAGGGGCTTTTACGAGCAGCATATGTGTTTGGTGCATGTGGTCCGGCGAGGACATTGGTGTTTGAAATCCGTGTTTGTGGCAAATAGGCCATTTGATAAGGAATGCCACCAGTGCATCTCCATTGGTGTTGTGTGTTCCCTCTCCATACGATCCCATGCGTAAGCCAAGTCCTGCACCTTTGTCCGCAATTCCGAGTTTACCCAGCTTGGAGTTGAAATCTCCACACACGAACAGTTATTATCTAGCTGAGATTGTAATGACGGAGCTCAGTTCTGCATATAAGGAATCCAATATTGCTGGATTCTCCTTGTCTTTGTTCGTAGCTGGGCCATATGCGTTGACAATGCTACACTTATTGGTGGTGTGTTTTCACGTATGTATAGCCAGGTCGATGAATACAATGCAATCACTGACGTATCCAAAACTAATGGCATGGTCCAAGTCACCTGGTCCGATTACGAAGCCACAACCCCGGTATGTGGCCTGTTTTGGCTCCATGAGCACTAGGCTATGACATGTCTGTAGTTGCTGCTCTGAAAGTTTAACTAATTTAGTCTCCTGAATGCATGTAATATCGATGTTATAGTGTTCACAGTCTGCACCTAAGGTTTGCCTCTTCTTTGTTGTTGCACTCAAACCACGTACATTCCACGCAGCTACGGTAAGCTCCTGGGAAGATCGTATCGTCCGGGGATGTCGAGCACAGTTTCTTGTTTGATGAAGGTTAGACATAATCAGACTTGCCTCTGTATGCGGATGTCAGCCTGCATTCGTTACGTAGTAAGTACCTGGCATAGTTCAATACCAGTTGTATGTTTGCTATGGTGCAAGTGGCAACAAATATATTATAACAAGATTACTGAACCTGTTGTTGCCTATAATAGCAAGCACTTTCCATTAAATTGTTGACACAATAATCAGCTAATAATACAATTGTCACTAACTTATAATCAGTGGGGCAGTCAATGTTGCAAGAATTGCTGAGGATATTTCGAGCAACTTTATTGACAGTGATTTTTGATTAAGGCAGCAACAGCGTTGTCAAATCTTTATCAAAATAATCAGCGGGCATTATCCCGTACTGACCTAACAATAACAGTGTCATGGGCAAACCAACATGCTAGATCACATTAACACTTCTAGTGTCAACAGCGCCTCAAAGCGCTCAAAATACTACTAGTCTTGGTTACTGAGCCAGTTATTCCAGTCGTAAATGTTGATAAATAGTATTATCTTGACTTGTAGATGAACATCCCCCAAGCCCACTGCAGAGGTCGGTTTTGGTTAGCTTCTTCATGAAATGGTTAATGTAGCCCATACGCGCCTAGACTGCCCTCGGGCGAGGTGTTGACATATGCCTTTGTGCTCTGGTCAAAACACATGATGTTGATAATATGTGATCCATTGACCTCAAAGAAAACGCGATCTTAAACAGTCGCCAAATAACGGAAATGACAAATCTTGAGATCATCTCGACTTGTGTTACAGAACCGTGACTAATATTTGTGCCCACGCAGGTACCTAGTGATATGTGACCTAGATACTTGGTATTTTGACCATAGTTTACTGCTTTATAACGACCCTCAATGTAATGTGCCAGATTTTGTGATTCAATTTTTTTTCCATTTCAATATCATGGCCAAAGACGTATATTCGTGTGTGCACATATTGACACCGTGACCTAGACATGCACTTCTTTGACTTGAACTTAGCGAACCTCAAAACAGCTGCATAGTGAATGGATGAACCAAATGGATTAATCCGATCTGCCCAGCAAAACATGATGTCATTAGCAATCACGTCACATGACGCATTTTGTTTGAATATGCACATTTAATAAGCATTAGGTTGAATATGTTGAATCTACTTTGACTAGGCGCTGTTGCTGCCTCAGACAACAACAATCCGTACTCAAATTAGTTTCAAAATCTTCAACATCGTACCTGTATAGTTATCTTGAAATTTTGATTCTGATAATTCAGTGTTCAACGTATATAAATCGATCTCAACTCGTGCGAGGTGTGGGTGAAACTTAGCTAAAAACGGACGTGGCATACCTAGAAATGAACCCCTCAGTTAGGTGAGTCTACCTATCGCATTCCAGTGCTATAGCAAAATACAATTATTCTGGTATGCTCACCGCGAACATGGAACCTAGATATTTCTCCTGTTGGGTAAACTCAACGCCATCTTATGTCTGTATGTGAGTGGGAGACACGGTAATAAGATAAGTTTTAGCGTGCTCCCACCGAACCAAAAATAAATACTGTTTAAACCAAAAAGTAAGAATATTATTCGATGTGCCAAATTCGGTCATTCTACATTGCTGCATTCAGGAAATATGATGCGGACAGCTAAACTGCAGGACAGGAAGAGGAACCTCTGCCAGTCCTCGGCGTGAGGATCTATCAAAAGCAATAAGTGGACCGAAAAATACATTAAAAAATCGAAATTTGTTCTTGAATGGTACTATGAGTATGCCCGATAATTTGAATTGTATGTGTACATTTACATCTATATTCTCATTTCAAGAACGGTTGAGGACAGTGATGAATTTGAAGTTGAATTTGTTCACGCAAACAATGTGTGTAATCTCTATCTACCTTTGATCAAATTCAGAACATATTCATGAATTCTACCAGTTCGTTAGAAGGGACACACCCTTAATTCTTGGAATATTAGTGGCCCATTTTCAGGATAACTATAATGAAAGTTGTTGATCCGGGTATTCAATGGCACAACGGACACAATAACACTTGTACCGGGAGTTCGTTGTGCCCATCTGGTGGATGTGATATCACTGGACACCCACAACTGCACCTACACCAGCAACAACTTCTGATGGTTTACCAGAATATCTGTATGATATATATTTGCATGGCACAGTTGGATTCTTGCGATCTCATAAACGTGATGTACGAAAACTATTATATAAATATCGCTAGTTTCTTGGCCGGAGATATAGACCTGGGAGAAACCCATCTCGTGCAACACTCCATCAACACCGGAAATAACCGACCCATTCGACAATCCGTTCGACGTCTTCCCATTCACAAGGAGGCGGAGGCACATCAACAAGTGAACGACATGTTATGGACTGGCATAATGGAGCCATCAGCACACCCCATCGCCACCCCCACCCCCGGGCCAGTACCATAGTACTAGCAGGCAAAAAGGATGGATCTTTGCGGTTTTGTGTAGACTACTTCCGCCTTAATGATCTTCGCATCAAAGGCGCCGATCCGGTACCTTGGATAGATCAGGGCTTAGATACCTTGTCCGGAGCCAAATGGTTTTCTACCCTTGATTTAGCTAGTAGGTACTTGCAGGTAGCCATGGATGAGGCTGACAGGGAGAAGACCGCGTTTTGTCTGTAGGGATGGTCTTTTCCAGTTCTGAAAGATGCCCTACAGATTGTGCAACGCTCCTGGAACGTTCGAGCATCTCATTGAGCAGGTATTAACTACCCTGCAATGGGAGATTTGTCTCTGTTACATCGACAACGTAATTGTCTTTGGCTCTTCATTTGAGCAGACTCTGTTCCACATGGACAAAGTCTTAATGCGTTTTTATACCGCGAATCTTTAGTTCAAACCCAAAATGTGTTAGCTTTTTAGACAGAGCGTCGAGTTCCTGGGACACATCATATCCGGCGATGGAGTGGATACTCAACCTTAAAAAACAAAGCAGTAGCGGTGTGGCAAACCCCCACTTCAGTCACGGACACCCAGTGTTTCCTCAGTCTCAGCCGGTACTATCGTCGTTACGTCCATCACTTTAGTGAGATCGCATCACCCTTATTTAGGCTCACCAAAAAGGATCGACAATTCGAGTGGACGAGTGAGTGTGAAGGTTCCTTCAGGGCACTGAAGGAACATTTGACGACCACACCAATTCGTGCTCATCCTAACCCTAACCTCGATTTCATCTTGAACACTGATGCATCGGCTTATGCCATTGGTGCAGTTCTATCTCAGGTTACCGAAGATGGAACAGAGCAGCTACTGGGTTGCTCTAAACAAAACAGAGAAAGATTACGCGACCACTAAGAGGGAATTGTTAGCTGCAGTGTATTTTATAAAGTCTTACAAATACTTTCTGCATGAGCAGCCATTTACGCTGTGTACATACCACGCCTCCCTATATTGACTCAGAAACCTCAAAAATCTGGAGGGCCATGTGGCGATGTGGCAGGAATCCAAGCAGGCCTTTAACTTCAACGTTGTTCATCGACCCGGCAAACTGCATGAAAATGCCGATACCTTGAGCAGAATCAGGCTCGATGATGAAAAGGAAGTGGTCATCACCATGACACATACTACACAGCCATCTCCTGTGTTCCCCGAATTGTTGTGTGCAGAGTGAGCCACTGAGACAGTCGTTCATGAACAAGCAACAGACGCGCAAACACGAAACTTATATGCGTGGATCTAGGAGGCGGTACGTCCTCCTACGGAATTTGTTACACCACTTACCGCGATGGCGAAAGACTACTACCAAAGGTTTGGAGAGTGCCATATGCAAGATGGCATCCTCTACATTAATAACCGGATAGTGATTCCTGAGCATTATCGTGAAATTATTCTGCAACAGCTGCATGATAACGCTGGCCACTTAGCTGTCGAGCATACAACAGAGATTCCATTGGATGGGCATACGCGATAGTGTGAAGGCATGGGTCGCCAAATGTGTCCCATGCCAAAGACACACTGTTGGCCAGCATCATTCCGCACCCTTACAAGTTAAAATTGTTGGTGCACCATGGGAGCGAGTGGCTATTGATGTGCTCGGACCCTTGAATATGACGGATGGAGGAAACAAGTACATCCTCGTATTGTAGGATTATTTTACGAAGTGGGTAAAAGCATTTGCTTTGCCGGACCAAGAAGCATCCACCATAGTGGAGGTCCTGACAAGCAATGTGTTCTGCCACTTCAGTATACCCTATGAACGGCACTCCGATCAAGGAAGTCATTTTGAGAGCCGGCTGATCTCCGAGCTCTGCAAATTGTTTCATATTGTCAAAACAAGGACGACTCCATATCACCCCACAGCGACGGAATGGTGGAGAGGTTCAACCGAACCCTCGTGGGGATGCTCACCAAAGAAACATGCTTTGATTGTCGTGACTGGGATCTGCAATTCATATATGTGCTCATGGCATACCGCACTTCGATACATTCTAGCACCGGTTACCTCTACTCGGTTAATGTTAGGCCCTGAATTAGCCTTGCGCCTGGATCTGGCCATGCCCAGGATTCCAGGAGAGAAAAATGCACCATCTCTCTATGTAGAGCTCATGCGGCAGTGGATAGAACAGACCAATGAGCTAGTGAGAGCAACATTATCCACTGCACACTGGCGTCAGAAAACGTGGCATGACCGGCGAGTGTATGGAAACGCGTATGAGGTGGGAAAGATGATTTGGGTTCACAATTCGTGACGTTTTGCAAATGTTAAAACTTGTGTCAGTGACGACCCACTGCCAGAGCTCGGACTTGGCGTTCCACATGACACTGGTACCCAGACAGATATCTCTATGGAAACAAATATTCCCGGAATTAGTCCAGAGCACCGCGGTGCCAGTTCGACCCCTCTCCTACCAAGCCTGGCGAACATATGACTAACGCTGAGGACGATGACGAGATACATACTCGACCTCTCCCTCCTCAGAGCGGGTGCACATGATCTGGGAAGTCGTATCTGAAGACTTTCTTGTTTGTGCTGTCTAAGGGGAAGGACGGAAAAGTTGTTCCGCTGACCTCTTCCCACTTCCACCCACTTCATGCTATTACCCCAATTATAGAGTTACCACAAGTGGAAGCTGAGGCTGCCCCGGGCCATGCTTCCTGTGGCATGGGAGTGAAGAGCCTTGATGAGGCCTTGGCTTGTTTTGAAGAACAACAAATCATACAACTCGATGTAACCCTCCAAGCCCTAAAATCGCGAGCACCCCCCCCCCCTTTCAAGGTGTGCCCCATCCATTAGCATCACCACCCCCCACTCCAACTCGCGTATCTTCTCTATGCACTAAGTTCGGGTTTCACTGGTCCTGTCCATTTCACACTCCACTCGTCGTCTGTTGACTGTCAATCTTCAGATATGAGAGAGTCAGCTGGTACAGAGGAGGTGGAATCCCGCACCACAGAAAACACACACCCCACCCTCCCCCACCCCCTCCCCACTCCCAGCCCCACCCATCCCCACCCCCGCTGGTGATGGGCAGGGAAGCAGCCTCTTCAGCCACAACAGCCCTCCAAGGCCCCCCCCCCGCCACCAGTGAGCAGTCAGAACACCACACTAAAACACAGAAAGCCAGGAGCATACAAAATACACTTGTCCGCAAGACTGGATACGTCAATTCATCATTACACCAACATTACATACTTACCGGCTGCCCTGTAGGTGGGGCTTAGAATACACCTTCCGTATCCTCTGCGTGTCGTAAGAGGCGACTAAAGGAGGTACGGGTGAGGTAACCCTGACAGAAACCTCGAGTGCTGAAGACGGAGGTTCCAGGCCGCACGGCGCACTCTAATAAACCATGGATCCACGCACTTAACGCTTATGATCATGTCGATAGTCACTTACAGGACTGGCGGTATGATCAGCGAACGAAAAGAAGAAGAAGACATACTTACCGGTTATATAAAAAGTTTAATGGAGACATTCAACATCAACAACAACATAGGTAGCATGCACCTCGCTTTTGTAGCTGGAAAAGTTAGACACCTTTTTCTGCAACATTCCCTCCTGCATGAATGCGGGGAGTTCATCAATCCCCGCTACCCAACTTTTCCACAACAGCAACAGACTCGGCATTCATCAGTTTGGAAACGTGGATCTGCCCACCGAGCATTACGCCAGCATCACACTGCAACCCCGACTTCCGTATAACAGAACACCACCATCATCAACACGAGTTAACATTTTCGGCAAAAAAAACCTTATCCGGTATGCAGAAAACTGATCATACGGAAAGAAGGAACAACACTGCAGTCATCGACAGTACGCACTATGAGGGATCCTCCACTCGCCCCCCACCCCCGAAAATGTCGTACGTAATCAGCTAAACTATCACACTTCAATCACACGTAATAACAGTCAATATTATTAAGAGAGCAAGATGCCCACAGTCTGTCGTCAGTATCAAGTAGGAATTTGCTACCGAACGGAAAACCGATAATGGTCTGATTCAAGTACGACAGCCCCATTCTTGGCCATCCACGCTCTGTCCAATCTTCGGCCATTACAGAGCGAAATACATCTTGTCAGATAAAGTTGACACCACACGCATGCAGTATTCCCGCCACGCTGCAATAAAAACTTCACACTTCACGACAGCGCAAGATCGTCCACAGATAAGCAGCCACGCATATCAATCAAATTCACCAACATGACAGAGACACAGACACGCAGGATGACTGTATCACAATCTCCGTGCGACGGTATTGTAATATTGTAAACTGAGGCACGCACTTTCTGAGTTGCACTGTGATAATTAAGTTTGGTCTAGATGAGGTGAGACTAGTCCTACCCACAGAGGAGGATGCGTGACAGTCCGGCCACCCAGAAAATATAGTGCAGCTTGGCGGGGTCAGTAGATTTGGTTTCCGCAAGCCATGAATCTGCTTAAACCAAACAACAAATTACAGTCAGCTACACTGGCCTAAATTTGATTGAGAACATGGCTGTTCTAGTGCGTATGCAAATCATTAGCATGCGGGCTGATGAAGCAGCATCAAAACATAGACAGTATAACATCGTGGATAATTTCAAATATTATCTTACCTACACATTTCAGGCACTAATCAACACGGACTGGAATAAATATACTGCACACGAGAGGTGGCGCATGTATAAGATCACGCACATATACAGGGATGCTGTTCTGGGGAACACATATATTTCCATTTTTCACATGAAGTAAGTAAGCAGCAGCATCAAAACTCCATCCATATACAGATTGCCTAAGTTTCTGATCAACCACGTGCTTTCAAAACAAGAATCACGTGATCATCGCTTCTATTTTCCGATAAATTGGATCAAAGGCTATAAACAAAAGAAGCGCCATACACGTGACTACCACAGCATGATGGAGGAGGCGAGAGGTGTTGAGTCGGTACCAAGCCGCTGACGTCATCACGCTCTCCCACACCCAATTGGGTGTTCCAGCCTGAAATTTGAACAGGCGAGTTTATAAGCATCCAGCTTGAAAAAGCGCATCGCGCTAATTAAAAGGTGAGCTTCCACAGGAATAAATAGTTCCAGATTTTAACGTTTCTCAGAGACCCGATTTCCTGCCGAGTGGGTATGAAAGTGACTATCCTAGCTTCTTATATTTATATTTGACATCTTTCTACGAAGGAAATATATAATCCGACTCCAGGAGAATAAAAGGTAAATATTTCCATATTTGGCAGGACCGACTCAACATAAAACTTGTGGTCATCCGACCTCCTGTGAAGTCACCAAAAAGTAAAGGAGGAATGCGCTCACTGAAATTTCATCTTCCCGTCAAACATGACACTAGGGAAGATCGAGGATTAGGCTACTTTCGTGTCGCAAAACAAATGCTGCTGTTTTCTTATTATTATTTCATTATTTTATGTTATATTGGCCAGGGAAGTTATGAAGAGTTAGGAAAGTTTAGCTAGGTTAGTGCAGTTCCGCAAATAACAATCGTGCGGGAATAGGAGGTTGCTTGCAGAAGATCTCGCATTGTCCGACTGCTCGGAAGAATCGGCACCTGCTCACATCGGAAAGAAGTATCCATGTACTGCTTTATTGCACACCAGACAGCATTTTCCAGAAACTTGGACTTGAAACTTCACATCAATCGTGACCATTTACTACAGTGCGCATTCTGTACAGATTTCAAGTACCTGTATTCAGCCAATTTAGTCCAGTCAATCTACGCTTAAATAAGGTTAACCTAGAACAAATTGCAACAGAAGCTTTTTTGGTTTTATTTGATACTACTGGTCTTCAAGTACCACAAAATAAAAAATTCTTAAAAGTCCTACACCGGGAAAGGTCCTAATTAATGTGATTAAAAATGGCTGCCACATTTTTGTTGCAAGCTAAGGATTACATTTCCTATTAATTTTAGACGCATATAATGTATTTCTAAAAAGTAAGAAATGGTAGAATGTGATTTGGTTTATGATAAACTACCTGTTGTTAGTGTGGCTGACATTTGGAAACACCTGGACGTAATGTGGAAAGTGTCATGGCCGTTGCGTCCCAATCGCCCCGGTTGGTCTGGAACCATGCAAGCCATTTGCAAAGGAGTTCATCCGGGAAAAGCATCAATCCACTTTCTCCAAATGCTAAATATGGATCCAACTGACATGAGTTGTATTTATTCAACCTTGCACTTCATTGCTTCGGAAAACAAACGTCATGGTTCAACACCCATTGTCACCTTCGATCAGTCACTTTGGTGGAAGGCCAAGACAATCATGGCTCATGAAGGCGAGAGAAGTGATTTAGTGCAAATAATCTTGATTCTAGGTGGCTTCCACACAACAATGAGCTACCTTAGTTGCATTGGTCACCTCATGCAGTCATCGGGGTTAACAGACGTACTGGAGTTGGTGTATGCTGAAAATGCTGTAACGCACATGTTGACTGGAAAAGCGTATGCCAGAGCTGTACGTGGACATTTCCTGGTTGATGCAGCACTTAATGCAATGGTTCTGTCAACGGCGTATGGCATTCCTATCTTAGAGGTGAGTGAAGGAAATATAGATAATGCAGTAGTGACGTGTGATGATATTGAAGCAGCTCTACGCCATTTTGATGTTGTTATCAAATATGACTCTAGACTTGAATCAGTGATATCCGATGATGTGTTTGAGCGGATAAATGAGAAGTTAGAATCAGAAAAGTCAATGATTGTAAGTAGTCCAACAGGACGTTTATGGGTGCAGTACATGCTTATGGTAGACCTGTTAAAGATTTTTCTCCGAGCTCAGAGGACGGGTGACTTTAAGTTGTACTTGAAGTCACTGTCAGATATGCTGCCCTTCTTTGCTGCTGCCGGGCATTGCCATTACACAAAATCGGTATATTTGCATCTGCAGGACATGGTAAAACTAGAGAGTACAAGGCCAGACATTTATCAGAAGTTCATGACCAGACTATTTGTAGTGCGAAGATCTGATAGGTACTGGGCTGGTCTTGCTAGTGACCTTGTCATAGAACAGTCATTGATGCGGACCATCAAGACCACTGGGGGCCTCACTCGTGGGCGGGGATGGATGAATTACAAAGGACACGTTGGCTTTTAGCACACCCGGTGTGTGCAGAAATCAACGAGGCCATGCAGGAGCTAACAGAAGCAGAATACCAAGTCTCGGAGCGACATAAAGACATGTCTGAAGCCAGGAAAGTTCGGGATCACACAGATTGTTTGACTATTTTAAAATATTTTCAGGATTACTGTCCATTTATGTCAAATGATGAATTATATAATACTGCCACTGGAATTACAGCTGATCCCACTTGTAATCAACACAAGGCATTGGAAGTTGGAAATGCCATAATACAGAAAATGGAAGGCCACGATGCATTCGAGTTTTCATTCAGGAAAAAAGATCAAGTGGTATGTATGGGAGGACATGTCGTATCGAGTGATGGT
This sequence comes from Chaetoderma sp. LZ-2023a, assembly GCA_034401795.1. Classification (NCBI taxonomy): domain Eukaryota; kingdom Metazoa; phylum Mollusca; class Caudofoveata; order Chaetodermatida; family Chaetodermatidae; genus Chaetoderma; species Chaetoderma sp. LZ-2023a. The sequence continues at coordinate 128,928,240 of CM067372.1, forward strand.
GATAAGCTTTCTCTTGACCCACAGCTCCTTTATCAGCGCCTTTTAATTGTAGCAAATAATAGTGAATGCAATCTAGACACTGCTTTAATGCACGAGCTGTCTACATATCCACCATCTCTATTTGACAAACATGGACATCTCCGAGAAGCGAATAAGCCGCAGCTAGCAGAGGCATTGAATTCTGCAACCTCTACTACGAGCAGCACCAAATGCCAAGAAATAACACCAGAATACACTGTTTTTGATGGCGGATCATTAATCCACCGATTTCTTTGGAAGAAAGGTAGCAGCTTCAATGACATTACCGCGATGTACGTGGAGTATGTAAAAACAGTCAACCACCCAACTGTTGTGTTTGATGGATATAGTTCAGGACCATCGATTAAGGATATGACTCATCTAAGACGGACAAAAGGTGCAGTGGGGCCAAAAGTTATTTTCTCAAGTAACATGACACTCAAGTCAAAGAAGGATCATTTCCTGGCAAATTCAGCCAATAAACAAAACTTCATTGATATGTTGTCCAAAAAACTCCAAGAAAATAATGTTAAAACTTTGAATGCTGTCGATGATGCAGATGTTCTGATTGCATTGAGGGGGGGTTGAGTGTGCCAAATCAGGCATAACTCACGTTATTGGGGAAGACACAGACATATTAGTGTTGTTGTGCCATTTCGCTGATCCTGGTCTCCACAAACTTATCTACAGATCGGATAAGCCAGGGAAGCCAGACAGGGTTGGAAAATTTATCGTTTGGGACATCAATTTTCTGCGAGCTGAAATTGGCGATGATGTTGCTCGATACCTACCTTTAATTCATGCAATAGGTGGATGTGACACAACATCACGTTTATTTGGCATAGGCAAAGGTGTTCCTCTTAGAAAGATGCAGTCCAATTCTTCATTCATGAATCATGCAAAGGAATTTTGCCACACATCTACTAAGGTCGGAATTCAGGTGTCTGGTGAAAAGCTATTGGTATGTATGTATGGTGGTAGTGAAACTGATACATTGGACGCATTGAGACTTCGAAAATTTCGAGAAAAAGTGGTTAAGATTATTTCATCTCTGCAGATTCAAAATCTGCCACCAACGTCTGATGCAGCCAAGTATCATAGTTTTCGCGTTTACTTCCAAGTAAAGTTATGGACGAAGGAGCAAGAGATCTTAAAGCCAGAGGATTTCGGATGGCAGATTCACCAGGGGAAATTTATTCCCAGAACAATGGATAAGCTACCAGCTCCTGATTGCATTCTGAAAGTTATTCGATGCCAGTGCCGAGGAGAATGTGCGACATTGCGATGCAGCTGCAGAAAGCATAGCCAACATTGTACATATGTATGTGGTGAATGCAAGGGTACCAACTGCAGCAACATTCCAAGTTGTCAAGCTGTAGATCTTGCAGAATTTGACGACATAGACGTTGGTCTTGTGTAAAGATAATATGAGTATGTTGGACCTTGCCGTCCATTGAGAAAATGACGGATGTAACTGTTTGTATATAATAAACCATTACTAAATTCATCATACTGATTCAACAAATCATAAAACTTGGATTAAATTTACTTGAATATTGGAAGATTGATAATTGACGTCATGATGACGTCATCAAGAGACGTAGTAACGGATCTACTGTTAGCGGGATGTCATATAGCGATCATATCACGAAATAACAGTTCTTTGCTATCACTTTTATTTATGTAGTTAAGACATTTTATGGGTCTCCAGTCAAAGATACGTAAGATATTCAGCTTAATAATTGGTTTTAAGTGGTCCTATTAAATTCTGTGAAATAGTCCTTTACCGGGATAGAATTTTTAGGAATTTTTTATTTTCTGGTAGGTGAGGACAAGTAGCATTACATAAAATGAAAAAAGCTTCTGTTGCAATTTGTTCTGGGTATATCCCTATATTTACTGGACTACTTGGTATGGTGTAACACACACGTTATCATTTAAACAGCGTGTGTTGGTTGTGACATTAAAGCCTGGCGAGCAGAATGAGGACAAAGATATCCTCGCACCACGTTTTGAAAATAGACTTCCAATTACCGTGCTTCCAACTGGAATAACGGCAAAAACTAAATGCACCAAACGATGACAAACTGACTTTCCGCAAGTAGCTGTACTTTCCGCATCCGCAGCACAGCCAGTCAGTACCAGCACTCCAGCACCCATCACCACAGCACTGTCAACACCCATAAGAACAGCACTGGCAGCACTGCCACACCATGTTTCCGCATCAGGGCTGCAGTCTCCTCTCTGAACTCCTTACCCTCATCCATCTGCAACAATTCCGGCCACTGGAGGGAATTTTTCCGAAGCCTCGTAGACACCCTGGAATGCCTGGGCCACCTGGCCAGCTGACTTGTTTGTGAGTGGTACTGCCGCCTGTACCTGTTGGCGACATCGACGATGGTGAGGGCATACTTGTAGGTCTTACGACAAACCGAGTCATGTGGAAGGAATAGAACATCTGTCTGGTGAACTCTGTTCGGGACAGTTTCCTCGAAATGGGCATGCCTGATGTGCCGTGGACGAGGTCTGTATATCTGCCACATCGCCTGGCGGCTGAGCCACTGGCTAACTGTCTCCAATGTGAAGTTGTGGCCCTTGCGATGTGCAGCCTCGAGTAGTTAAGGGGGCTCGTGGTAATATCCACCAGGCTGATAGTAGAGTTCCTCAAGAAAGACCGGATGTCATCACTGACGTCCACTCCTGTCCTGTCACACACGGCCTGGGTGAACTCTAAACAGATGGCCGTCATTCAATCGACCATCACTGAAGACCTCCTCAAACACCTCCATACATTGGCGTCTAATCTCTGCTGGAATCTTAATGAACAGTAGTTTATCGACCAACCCTCGGAAGTTAAGGGACTTGACCACGTCGTACAGCGATGCCATCCTTATATAGTATGACTTAAATGTTCGGCGGCCCAGATGGCCGCGAGCGCTACGGCAAAATATGGTAGACAAGGGTCTGTGACTCCGAAGATCGTACCTACTCCTGAGGCGATGGCTGGTATGGCTTTAGAAATCTTCTCCACCCCATGGAGAGCATTGTTGGTGATCTTGCGGACCGTCTCGCCAGCCTTCGTTGTGAACAGAGCGATCAGAGCCCCAACTGCTGCCAGCGGACTGATAGAGCCTTTTACGTAAGTGCGATTGATTCCTTTCACTCTGTGTACTAGCTTGCGGGATTCAGGCTCTACATCATCATACTCACCTCTGGTCTCCGCTACATCGTAGTCGTCTGCACCATAATCATCCTCCTCATCATAGTCCTCCTCATAGTCCTCGTCATCTATATCCTCGACTGGATCAGCCTCTGGTTCATACATCGCTCTGGGGATCCGTCGCTGGGGCAGCTATATAGTAGCTTTAAACTGTAGTCTATAGCATGGCATCCGCAATCTTGAATGCGGGCGTGTTTGCCTTAGCGAACTGGGTACTCAGCTCCGCCGACAAGAAGGTGGCAGAGGTCGAGCGTGAGCGTCATAACCAGGCGATGGAGAAGCTGTCTAAGGAGAAATTTGAGTACAGCAAAGTACTCGAGCATATGCGCCAGAGGGAGGCACGCCGACGACAACTCCAAGCTCAGGCCAACCAGAGCCTAAAAGAGGCAGATGAGAGTCTCGATGAGTACTACTAGGCTGTAAAGATATCTGAGCCAACGCTCGACTATGACACATCGACAGGTCAGAAGACAGCAGAGCTTATAGTAGTGGTGCTCTACGCATGCTCAAGCTGAATACCTGATGTGTTTGACACGCATACCTTAGCATAGCCAAAGTAAAGTGTCATCACACCTAATAAGCAAGTCCCAGCTATGAGGTTTCCGATGTTGAAGCTGAGCCAGTTGCCCTGATTAGGTGGGCTGTCCCTGCCCCCGATGTGGTGATGGCCCTCGAGTGCCGACTTGAGGTCGTCGCTTCCATAAGTTAGGCGCAGAAGTGCATATGACTTAGTTTTCCGTCTGTAGAGTTGGCAATCAGCCAGCTCGCGTACCTCACCAAGAACATTGGTTTCAGCAACCACAAGATTGAAGTCGTCTAGCATATCCACCTGCTGGATGGCTCCTCCCTTCTGAACCAGGACCGCAACAGCGACACAGTCTGATGCACCACGATGCAATGTCAGCTCTACCAGTTGGTTAGCTGTGGCTTGGACCTGCTCGTGTTCTCGCTCCACATGCACGATCCGCTGTTTGGAACCCGTTTGCTTCAGCTCCTGGTCATTCTCGTCATGCCAGACATGAAGTCTTGGAGCATTCATCGTCGTATCTGCGAGCTGCTCAGTGTAGACCCAGAGGAACAGCCTATCCTGCATGGCAGCCGGATTCACGTGTGTGTTCTCGAGTAGGGTTAAGAGTGGAACTGCCACATGCTTCTCGAGACCTGCCCATAGTTCGAATTCCGTGAACCCCTCATTGCACCCCACAGCGTAGTAACTCTTTCTCTTCAAATAGAAGGTTGGTCCATGAGCCAGCGAACCTAGGACTCGGTACTCATCGTTCACATAGGTGGTATCCACGGTGCTGATGCTCTGCACGATCTCCCATCTGTTCAGGACCTGCGGGATCTCTACCGTCTGTTCTAGTGTGCTCTGAAGCTTGAACTCGAGTGTCATGCTCTTGATCTCGTGGATCTGTGCCGAGATTGCAAAGTCGATGTACTTCCCAGCAGCGGACAACAGGTTATCATCGTGTATACTGGCTCGAATGACCGTCAGGCAGTCCTTCCGAGGATCAGTATGGTGCCATGTCGTGGGTTCAATGGCCCCATCTGGATGTGGCACATACTGCAGCATGTTTAAGGTCTGGGTATATAGAGGTGTTAAACGGCTGCCATGTTTGGTAAAGTTCTCTAGCAGATTGTCTATAGGCAGCAGGACAAGTCGGCATGACAGTCAGCACGACAGCCATGGCGTGCACTGTCCCGCTGTGACAGGGTCCGAAGACTGCTTCGTGACATCAACATCGGATGATGCGGAGATACTGGTCGCCATAGAGCAAGGAATGCCAGCTCGTAGTACAAAAGAACTCCTGACTCGGATACTCTACCGGAAGTTTGACAGCACCCAGGGTAGGGCACTAAACCTACCTGTGGTCCAAACCAACAGTCCTGTTATTCTAGTTCTCCAAAGGGCGAGGGTTGATCCCAAAGCTCTACTAACAGTCGGGATATATGGTCGTATATGATCTCGAGCAGGGCACGTCCACACTTGGAGCTGAAGTATAGCAACCGGGCATTGTGGCGGATGTCTGGTGAGATCTCGCGGGTGTACTTCTGAAAGAGGATGAAGACAGTTATCTTTGTGTGCCGGATGCACCTGGTGATGTTGCTGTGGTAGGTGACTTTCTTCTGGTCCATTGCAGGGTCATCGATAACTATAACAATTGGTTCTGTCAGTCAGGCTGCCAGCAGCTTCTCCATCAGTGCTTGCAGGCTCTGCGTCTTGGTGATTGGGCCATTGTACCATTAATCATTACTGTCAACCACCTCAGCAGCGGAGTCAGACACCAGAAAGATGTATTGAGAGTGTAGATGTTCGGCCAGGAGAGCCCACAGCAAGATGTTTTCCCCGTGTCCTGATAGGGCAATGATCAGCACCACCTGGCCAGCATTGGCCGGCCTACTGTCGAATGGTACAGACATGTGTGCGGAGGATGGTTAGCACTTGGACGGCGGTAGCCTCGTCTATTTCTGGGAGACTAAACGGCAGTACTTCCTGCACCAGCTCTTTCGTCTGCAGAGCAGGGAATCCTGCACCTCTGGCGGATACGAAGGATGCGATGGAGGCACCCAGCAGCAGCTGAGCAGATAGCATAGAGGGCCTGTGTCAGCACCCACAGTGTCTAGTACATCCAGTATATGTATGACACACGCACGGAAAGCCATGAGTATCCTGTGGTCTTAAATGGCAAACCAAAGAACCCTAACTTCTTTACCTCTGGTAGCTGGAGGCTGGCGGTAGCAACTTTTTGCCATCGACAGTGATATTGCTCAGACCGAGGGTGCCTACCCTGTGATTCTCTCCATCCTGTTGGAATGAGCTACGTGGTTTCAGGAGATCCTTAACCAGGTCTTGTGCATAGGACTCAGCCATAACCTTGATGGCACCAGCCTCATCGACTCCGAGCATACCGAGCATCGTCGCACTCTACTTGATGCACATCCCCTTTTATACAGTCTTGGCCTTGTTAATGGCCGATTGTCCTACCATATCAGTGCTACCGATGAGATCTCGAGCTGGTATGGTACCTCGGATCTACCGCGGGTCTCCCTTCTCATCGAAGTCCAGGAAGGAGATGGGGAAACAGTGACCTCTGAACTGAGGCATGCCTCGCCCAAGTGAGCAAGATGGCCTAGCTCTTTGCTTTCTAGGTCTGTGAGTGACAGAGTCATAGTGCTATATACACAGCTTAAACCTACTAGTCATACGCCCAGTGAAATAGTTGGGCATAGGAGGACCACGCAGTCGGCCAAGGGAATAGGTAGCAGTGCACAGGGTACTGGCCCTCTCTGCAGGGGCATGCCTTGTGGGCGGTCCACCATTCCTGGGCATTGGCGATCCAGAAGTACTGTTCATTCCGGCGTCCACAGCAGTGGCACAGGGCGCTGAGACTGCCATGATATTGGATGCCAAGTGGGCCCACTTCCGGGATGACCCCCAGTACAATCCTTGGGTCGACCCCTTGCGGAGAAACATTTTCGACCGCTTTCACCCACGTAAAGAGATCGAGTCTGTCTGCCACTTCCATGGGGTGGAGAGGGTATGCCGTGGTTGTCTTCTGGAGACCCCTGCTCATTATCAGATTCTCTGCATAACATGTGAACATGCCAGAATCTGCCGTGGTTCACATGCTAATCACTTTAGCCTCCTCCTAGATGAGCATTGTCACGCTAGATGGAAGCCCCTGTGGGTGGTCCCATCATGCCGATGCGAGTCTGGCAGAGACTACGTGTTTGTCTGAGCCTACAAAGAATAGAGAGGCCTGCCCTGTGGTTGATGGCGATCAGTGGTGTATATCACTGTGGAGGCTTGTCTCTAAATGGGCGTTCAGCCCCTGCTGGTAGTAGGGTAATACTACCTCACTCTCAACAACCTATGCATCAGGGATTGAGAGGGCGGTGGGGGCCACGGATCGTCGAAAGGCGGCCAGTTGAGGGAGCTGGTATCATTTTGACCCCGACCCTACTTTCCATTTAGACAAATGAGGCCCCCACCTGATTTCCATTTAGACAAAGGAGGCGGTATCATGTTGCTCCCCTATTACTACTATACAATTTACAGCTGCATCCAGCCCTTCTTCGCTTTTGACCAACGTGTCTTGTCCTCAGACAAAATCTTTAGCTTCCTCTGGGCCATTCTTGATTTGACTGTACCGAATCCTGCTTTCTTGAGGTCACTTCGTAGCACGCTTAGCAGATATATGCAATGACGTTATCTCCTGGCTTTGTATGTGCTGGCTCCGAGTAAAGCGAATTCCAAGGCTCTATGTGCTGGTGTCTCTTCTGGCATCATTAGCACATGGTCAGACATGACCCATCCTTGCTGGCTGACCTTTACAGATAGCGGCGATGTATTGATCATCTTGTATAGTGCATCATTGAAAATTATGCTGTCTGGCCATCGCTGCCCAGTGATGGTGCATGGGGCTGTCTATAGCTGCCTTTGGAGCTGCCCAACTGTTACAACTGTACAGCATCAACGATACTCAGGTTGCATTGCATAAAGGTAGTCTTGTTGTCAATGCCATCTTTGATTTACGGATCCATAGCTTCCAGAAGGACTGGAAAGCTATGCTCCCCATGACGCAGCATGAAGCAATATCAGCAGTACCACAATGCAGTTCACCCAGGATTTTAATTTTTTGTCCATGGTTCGGCACCACAAAGTGGATCGTCATTTTCTGTAGTGTCATGCTTTGTAGATAGGGATATGTGGATGGAATCTGTCTTAGACTCATTCATAAAGAGTCTCCATTTTAGTTTATCCGCAACTATTGAGGCGTTTGGTCTTGCGGAATTTTCGTGCACAGATTTCAAAACAGTAGCAGGGTGGCAGGTGAAAAGCATACACCATCTCTCCGTGGGGAGCCGATTGATGTCTCAAATACTGCAGACTTCAAAGAATTGACCTGGTGTCTGCAAATCGTAGGATCGATAGTCGTATGTATGATTACTGTATTCTGCGACTGTAGTGGTAGCAACATCCTACAGCTGCACTCAGTCCTTCTTCACTTTTGCCCAATGTGACTTGCCCTCAGCCGAAATCCTTAGCCTCCTCAGGTCTATTCTTGACTTGAGTGTTCCGAGTCGTGCCTTCTTGAGGCCACCTCGTAGCACGCTTAGCAGATTTATGCAATGGCGTCCTCTCCTGGTTGTATATTTGCTGGCTCCGAGTAGGGCAAATTCCAAGGCTATCTGTGATGGTGTCTCTTCTGGAATCCTTAGCACATGGCCAAACATGGACCATCTTTGCTGGGCGACTTTTCCAGACAGCGACAACGTATTACACATCTTGTATAGTACATTGTTGGAAACTATGCGGTCTGGCCATAGGTGTCCAGTCATGACGTGTAGGTGTTTGTGGTGGCAGGCATCACGTTTATCTGGAGCTGCCATTGGAGCATCCCGACTGTTACAGTTATACAGCATCAATGATACACAGCCTGCATTGTATAAGCGTAGCCTTTTTATGAAGGACATTTTTGATCTACGAATCCATAGGTTCCAGATGGACTGAAAAGTTATGTTCGCTATGACGCAATGTCAGCAGTACTGCAAAGCAGTTAGTCTAGGATTGTACTTTTCCTCCATGGTTCGCCGGCACGAAGTGGGTCGTCATTTTCTTTAGTTCCATGCTTTGTAGATAGGTATATGTGGGTGATCTGCTTTGGATTAATTCATAAAGATATTCTAAATTTTTAGTTTGCTTGCACCTATTGTGAGAAGTTCGTCAAGGGGTTTCTTTTCCTCGACTATGAAGGCCACATCGTCGGCATATTCCATCTCTAGTGGCATACCCAGTATTGACATGGGGTGGGGGGAGGCGTTGGTCTTGTGGAACCTTCCCACACAGATTTCAATGTGGCAGCAAGGTAGCAGGTGAAAAGCACCGGAGATAGACCATGTGGGGACCCGATTGATGTCTCAAACTCTACAGACTTCACTGACTTGACTCGTACTCTCAGCTTGGTGCCTGCAAGCAGTAGTCTCACTGGTTGTAGCTCATCTTCATTGCAACTGGCCTGGCGTAGTACATCTAGGATCTTTGAACGCTTAATTGTGTCCAAGGCTCATGACATGTCAATGTCCATTTTGTGGAAGTCCCCGTGTTTGGACATAACTACCGACACAAGCATACCTTGAGACCATACAATGTATGCACAGCTGCGTCCACGCTTGACACGATCCGGTGAAGTTATTGATCTTGTCTCGGATGCAGCATAGACTAACATTGGATAGGATTTTCCGTATGCTGTTGAGAAGCACAATGGGCCGCAGATTGGCTGGTGAGTCTAGTGGCTTCTTGGGCTTGGGTAGTGCGATAAGGGTACTTTGGCCTACAGCATCGATGGGAAGGTGGTGCATAAAAGCTGAATTGATTAGGTGCGTGATCGGTGTTGAAATAATGTCACTTGCATATTTGAATAGTTCATTGTTCATGCCATCAGGTCGAGATGCACGCCCATTTTTCAGGGCTATAAGTGCCTTCTCAACTTCTGCTGTTTTAAATGGTGTTAGTAATTGCCTGTTGTCTCCTGAGAATGGGTGCAAAAGCTCATCATCCTTATCAGTGAACTGTTCCTTGAACCATTCTCGGATCGCCTTGGCCGTTCCCTGGTCAGTCCCGATAAAGTGTCCTTCAGAGTTGTATACAGTGAGTGGTGGTGTGTAGTTAGTAACTCTCAGGCCTCGGGCTGCCCGACACAGTTTGTGACAGTCATCCATGGCAGTGATTTCATCTGCAAGGGAGTCTGTGTGTTGGATACCAAGATATGTTAAGCATTCACTAATGTGGTGCAGAATGTTATTGCGCTCCTGGTGTAGTTTGGTGTGGTCTTCACTTTGGCCACTTTGATAGATGCGTAGCCGTAATGCTTTCGCTAGTTGTAACTCGCATGCGTTGGGCCCATGCAATGGCTGCACAGCTGCGTCCACGTTTGACGCCACTTTGACATGATCATGTGAAATCATCGACCTTGTCTTGGGTGCTAGAGTAACATTGGATATACTTTTCTGTAAGTTGTTAAGGAGCACAATCGATCCTAGATTGGCTGCGGCCAGATGGCTTCTTTGGCTTGGGTAGCGCGATAAAGGTGCCTTCGCCTAAGGCATCGATTGGAAGGTTGTGCATAAAAGCTTAATAAAAGCTGAATTGATAAGGTACGTGATCGGATTTTAGATAATGTCACTTGCATATCTTATTGCTCATCGGACACAGTTACATTGTTCAGGGCTTTTATGACCTTCTCAACTTATGCTTTGTAAGTGTTTTTTAGGAATGACCTGGGATCGCGTGAGAACTGGTGCAATGGCTCGTCATCGTGGTCGTTGATTAACACTAGCAACAAAGGTTTGAGCAAACTCGCTCTCTCTCTCTCCATCCCTCCCTCCCTCTCTCCATCCCTCCCTCCCTCCCTCCCTCCCGCCCTCCCTCCCTCCCCCCCCTCTCTCTCTCCCTCTCTCTCTATCTCTCTCTCTCTCTCGCTCTCTCTCTCTCTCTCTCTCTCTGTTCTCTCTCTCTATCTCTCTCTCTCTCTCGCTCTCTCTCTCTCCGTGTTCTCTCTATCTCTCTCTCTCTCTCTCGCTCTCTCTCTCTCTCTCTCCCTCCCCCCCCTCTCTCTCTCTCTCTCTATCTCTCTCTCATTCTCTCTCTCGCTCCCTCTCTCTGTGTTCTCTCTCTGTGCTCTCGCTCTCTCTCTCTCTCTCTCTCTCGCTCTCTCTCTCTCTCTCTCTCTCTCTCTCTCTCTCTCTCTCTCTCTCTCTGTTCTGGTCCCATCGCGATCCATATCACAACATACTTCCATCTGGTATGGCGTAAAGCCATATTTGTCAGCTCCTGAACCCCCCCCCCCCTCCCCCACTAGTGTTTCTCTTAATTATATCTATTCAACGAATCGCCGGCCTTTCACGACCTATTCGACCTTCGACACGACCATCCATAAACAGCTTCTTCATACTGCCATCGTCTCTTCTTTTCACATGTTCACCGCCCGCCAGCTTTCGTTGGTGTATAATGTACAACGGGCTGCTAGTATTGTGTGCTTTCAACAAAGCGCGAACACGTTTGAATCTGCACTACCATCAACGCAAATTTCCAATCTGGATTGATCTTGCTCGAAACGGTATATGGGAGCAAAATTCAAGGTTTCAGGATTCGCATTATGAAATGGCTTTTACTGGAAACAATGTTAATAAAACTATTTGCAATTTATTTATTAAAACAACAATGTAATACATACCAGCTGCTCAACCCCACAGCCAAAATCCTTAATTAGAACTTGATATTACTATGATGTTATTCTTTTAATACCGATACAATTCTTACAAATTCATCAAATTGTTCTACATCGACATTTGTCCTAAACATATTGTCCAGTATGTCAAAAGGTCAAAATGTCCATCCTTCCCTATTAGTCAGGTTTCATTTTCACGATAGTGAACTTCTAGAGACATTTTTAGTAGAAGTGGTTAACGATTTTTGTTTGCATAATTCGACTATGCTGAATACGAAAATTGTGTTTACCAGGCTGAATTCTGTTTAGAAATGTATATAATAATCGAAAACAAAATGGCGACAGGTTTTCGAATACATTTTTTAATAAAAGCCTTTCAGTCGCTCCTATATAGATATAATCTGTTTAATACATCATACATATGTTTAGATAAAGATCTGATCCACACTAAACCCCATTTTGAGAAGGAACATACATAGGATTGACATGCCAGCCTGTCCGTCTGCATATCCATCAATACTTAAAATCTATGTTCAGAATGTGTAATAGCTCTGATTAACTGGCTAATTACCAAACTGTATTATGTGATAGTCCATTTTATTGTGGTAGTGACTCGGAGGATCCCTCCCGAATTAGCTAATATCCAAAATCCAATATGACCGTCGGGTGGCCATCTTGAAAATTGTATTTATCGGTGAAGTGACCACACATTTAACGGATTGATAGAACACTTTGTGCGTCCAATGAATGTTGTGCTAGCCTGTTCTTGAATTTGTGTAGATAATGGAGGAATCGAGTTTTACCTATACAGCTTACATCTCTAACTAAGCGTCAGCCACACATCGCCACACTTCGGGATCGATCGACCTGAACTCCCTGACTATCAATTTCCAGAAAACTATACAGGTAAGGTGTTGACTATTAGTGCATGATGCAAAATTGTGTTCAAATCCACTGTCTTCTCATGCATCACATGCAATAATAATGCACCGTAATATGTTTCTTCCGCCTTTAATTGCGGCAGTTGTGTCTCTTTATTTCATGTTGAATTACATAGAGAGTTGAATATGTTTGATGCATTGTTGTATGTAATGGGTCGCGAAATTACACATAAGGAATACCTCCTAATCTGCCTGATTGAATTTCAAAGGTCAGAACATTTCAGAGCCCTATTTCCAATGCGGAATTCCCCATGTGGAGGAAATGGAAGCTGGTTCATTTCTGCTACATATACAGTCCGCTAGCCAGCATAGTTTTGTAACCATATGTCTAAAAGAATGGAAACAATCTTTACAAGTCATTCAGATAAGATCACAGACCATTCCTGTGAAATCTGATGAGGTGTAAGAGAATACACACCATGTTCATATATTGCCATCAGTATTTTAAATTGGGCCTGCTTTATGATCTAGTCATCACAAATCCTGCCATAATTTCCTGAAAATTGATTAATGTAAAATACCAACCAGCTCATTATAATGTTCAAGGTTATCAGACCCTGCATATTTTGTGAGAGATTCGCTGATCTATTTGCCATGCTCTGTGGGTAGCTATGTAAATGTGGTAACAATAGTTGTCACATTGCTTGCAGATTAATCTTGTGATATTGAATTGCTTTGACATCATTGTTGTCAGTAGAAATACATTCTACCATGCGTTGTCCTACGACTCAGTTCAAATGCTGGACAATCCATAATCCTAGGTACCTTACCCAACACATTTAAGCAATTCATCCAAGTATGAATACCTACTAAACGTAAGATTACAATATCTTTATATTCGGGTGCAGTACATTTAGCTCCATTAGAAAAGCAAAGTGAGCTTGTTGTACTAGATAAGACAACGCGTGTTTGTTTAAATGACTGCAATTTGCACAATTAGTTGTACCATGGTATTTAAGGTATCGAGTCCATGCGCAGGTGTCTGAATAATAGCCATGTATCCCACAGGTAGTCAATTGACCTTTGTGCGCTTTTCGCCAACACATGGCCGGCATTCCCTGTAGATTTTGGATGTTCAGATTCGCGTTTAATGAAACCTGCCATATCAGTAGCGAGGTGCCTTAGCAGCAGCCAAGAGCGCAATTACTGACCCGTTGATTGAACCATTGACCTTGATCTTCATGAATTTTGGCTCGACAGTTCATTGTATATGAGACATCTAGAGTCGTGTGCACATTTGGTTAAGCAGTAGGCTGTGAGAGAAGGGGTTTGGACCTCTTTCCCTAGCTACAAACTGCGCGGCATGACATGTATATTGCCCTTCAAGTGTACACTCGCTTATGTCAATGCTATCGGTCGCAAAATGAATACACCTGACTTCTATTAGGTTTGGTGGGATTGATGTCCACGTTTCAGCATCCATCGATTTAAACGTTTTCTCGGCCAATGCTATATCGATATAAAGTTGTTTTGAATGGGTGGCTTGGTGGGGACTGGTACTGAGTCCGGAAAGTTTGGATGTGCCGACCCCCCGCCCCCACCCTGCTTTGATAAGATTTTGGGAAAAAATTAGATCTATGGTCTAGCACTCTGCATCGACATCATCTCCATTAAACGATGAGCCACCGCCAAACAACAGCTGGATAAACATGTAAACACTCTCTGGAGCCCACACTACTGATTCCTGTTTACTTACATTTATGCTACGGTATGGTGGATAGGAAAGAGTACACGATCATAGCCTCAAGGTTACATGTACTTGAGAGAGAAATTCATCTTCTTTGTCTGGCCTGTAAACCGGAAATTTTGTCATCGTCAGCTATAGTATGCAACTGCGACAAGGGAACATGCCAACATTTGACTGGTACTAATACTGATTCTCTTCCTGAAATAGCTTGATCATATTTCATTGTGCGATCATGGACTAGTATCGCACTGCTTTGTTTAGAAACGGCATGCAGAACTGATATGATAGACGAGAAAATGAACGTAATCTGTGTTGCGTAAGTCCTTCTTGGGCAGACGCGTATAGGCACATACTCGCCCTTTTACTCTGGTCAGACACTGGAATTAAAAGCCAAAATGTTAAACTGTTAAAGGCCCATCAGCAATGTCCTCGTTGTTTACTTTTGATGTGATAGTTAAGACGGGGCCATAATACTTTCCTCCTTCATTCTGGCAGCTAGACAGCGTCTAGGCCTAAGTAAACGCTGTAAGTGCCTGATTTATTACATCGGTTTTTGAGCGACCAGGACAACACTCTAGAATATAAATAATCACTGTTTGGTGCCTCGTGTAAATTTGGTGAAATTGAAGACAGGCAAGTGTTAATAAATGAATTGCGCACACGTAGACGTGCATTCTGTAACCAAGAACGCGTTTGATTATTGCGTGTTTTATTATTTTATAAGTGTAAGTAAAACGTTCACCTGGCGTTTATGTAAGGCCGTATCTTGTCATTTAAGACATGATGCCTAAATAGACGTACAAGAAACAGCAACTCCTTACGTAAATCTTTACGAGGGAATGTGATGCCAGGAACATCTAACTCGCACGGTGATCACGCGTACTCCTTAGTACTTGATGAAACTGGACTGAGCTATAGTGTTGGTATTACTCTTTAAAACATTGGTATATTATAACTGGCAAATCTTCCCTATGTCTTATTTATATAGATTCGTGTACTGGCCATCCGACTGTGGGACGTGCGGTGGTGGTGGGCTGGACGTAGAAGTAGCGGTCTACGTCCACCATGTCATTCCCACGCACGTTCTACCCGGATGTTTAATGCCTTTTGAGGCAATATTGTGCATAAACAAGCATGATGACTCTTAGCGCAAAGGTGTGTCATAGGAAAATTGGCATGCATTTGATACAACCATTTCTAACATCAGCAACACATACTATATGCAGATCTGTATTCTCGAGAGTCCCTATTTAGACACTCTATTATACCTAATTTACTGCTCAGAATTGTTAATAAGATGGACACACTTATATGTTTAGGGAAGAGGACACATTCTGTACATTGGTATATCCAATTCTTGGAAATGTAGAAAATAGTTTTCGCCATATTTGCTATAAGTTAACGCGCAATGCATTAACACTGTTCTATTAATGCGCATATAGGCATACGCAATGGTGGTGTTGCTATACAAAACTCTGAGTGAGCTTCACCGCAAAGATGTACTTATAGATACACTAGGTCGGCATGACACAACCCCCCCCCTCCCCCAATTCCCACTCACACATGTGCAGCTTTATCGCCGCAGCGTACCCAACGTAATCATTAGATCCCCCAATTGTTCCAAGGGGGTCGAGATGGTATACAGATACTCAGAGTACTGCATGCGATTTTAAAGAATTGTAACTTCTTAGGACATACATACCACACGGTCGTGTACGCACACGCACATGGATGTAGAGATCGCTAGTGGTTTTCAATTAACTAGAGGACGACTATTGACGTAATTAATGCCACCCACATAAGACAATTTCGGTGCTGTTTATCACACACAATGCATGAAATGGCTTCTCAGACCCTATACCATCACAATTTTCCCCGCTTTTCTCATGATAAGAAACGCATCCGAACCACATACCTTGGATGGGAGCCCGGTGGTGGCGAAAGGGTCGAACAGGTACACCCATCACATATAACCGCAAAACAGGATGACCTTGGATGAAGTTGCCCCACCCCTAAGATTTGCTTCCTGTACCACTACTTACAGCCGTGTGCGTGCGTGCGTGCGTGCGTGCGTGCGTGCGTGCGTGCGTGCGTGCGTGCGTGCGTGCGTGCGTGCGTGCGTGCGTGCGTGCGTGCGTGCGTGCGTGCGTGCGTGCGTGCGTGCGTGCGTGCGTGCGTGCGTGCGTGCGTGCGTGCGTGCGTGCGTGCGTGCGTGCGTGCGTGCGTGCGTGCGTGCGTGCGTGCGTGCGTGCGTGCGTGCGTGCGTGCGTGCGTGCGTGCGTGCGTGCGTGCGTGCGTGCGTGCGTGCGTGCGTGCGTGCGTGCGTGAGTGCGTGCGTGCGTTCGTGCGTGCGTGTGTGTGTGTGTGTGTGTGTGGGTGTGTGTGTGTGTGTGTGTGTTTCTCTCTCTCTCTCTCTCTCTCTCTCTCTCTCTCTCACCTCTCTCTCTCTCTCTCTCTCTCTCTCTCTCTCTCTCTCTCGCTCTCCACCACCACCACCACCACCACCACCACCACCACTGTCGATGCCATCACAGCCATGGCCAATGCCATTAATATCACCACACCCACCATCACAACTACCACAACCACCACCACCTAGAGTAGAACAACTAGAAATCCACTAGGGGAGGTACTGACGCTTGCCTTTGCGCTCTTAATATGACGGTGGGTACTAAATCTGGTGATTCTGCCTTCTTTATCGCCAAAAAGGCGTATTCCAGTGCGCACTTAGTGACTGCGTGACCTAGATATTTGATGCTTTGTCATGAAACCCATTGAAATTCTAGCCATCAATAGTATGAATAGATGTGCCAAATTTGGTGGATCTACCTACTTATGATCCCAAATTATTGGTAAGTTTTGTGTTTCGGAATGCAATTTGCGACCCCATGAATAACGCTACCACCAGCATAAACATAACCAGCACCAGCATTAACATCGGCACTACAACGACCAACAATAAACGCTTCTCTGACAGCCATTTAGAAGCACGACACTAAGCAGTTGTTTTCGCACATCATGCAAAAATATGTATGTGCGTGCTCTGACTTTTCATGCTCAGACTAGTCACCTTTCTAGAGTATCCATCTTTAAAGGTGACGTCGCATGATTTGAAACAAATTTTACCCGGCAACAGCGCCCATCCAAATTAGTTCCAATATATACAATAGCTTACCTGTATAGTTTTCTGGAAATTGATAGTCATAAAGTTCAGAGATCGGCCGATCCCAACACGAGTGAAGTGTGGTTGACAGCTTAGCCAGAGATAGGCGGGGCATAGCTAAAACTGGAAAGGTCCATTGATACTGATCTATTCACCTTACAGACTAGGAAATGTATATGTGTCATGAGATATTCGGAGATTTTGACAATACAGGACTTTCATTGATTCAAATACAATACATCTAACGAAATGTTATTCAGCATTTACGTGACGTAGAGATGTTGATAGATCACCTCATCTTCATAGAATAATCAAAATTCCACTGATTAGTTTTAGTTAAACTTACTAGGGAATCTTGAATCAATGTCTTTCAGACAAAATATTCTCAAAATATAATAATGGCTTCGCACATAGATCGTGTAGTATGTAGATTGGCGATTCAGACTTTAATGCATGAATAAAGATAGTCTTTTCTGACTAAGTTCAATCAGTTGTCTAAATCATGTATTACATAGTAGTCTGACCAGACATGATTTGTACGTGACAATCAGCTTCTCGATTAGATCTTATTGTCACATTACATTATGGGAATTCTGTTCCAGACATCCGTTTTCAACACTCTGTATGGGGTAAATTGCTTTTAAGCACGAACTGTCTTTTATTATATGAAATTCATTGTAAATGGTATTTTCCTGCTATGCAGAGCGTCATAGAAAATGTTTCCTGGGATAATGACTTGCGTCATAATAAGGTATTCCCGTCAGAGCTCTGACCTGATACTTGCATACAAAGTCCTTTCATCTGGAAAACCCCTGCTAACGTTCGCCCCCAAAATCGATGCTTTGCTAATTGACCTATTTCTATAGTCCATAGTAGATTCGTGAAATTGTACACCCGCATTTGCTTTATGCTGGGTATACGGAGGAGATATTTAGATTGCATGATACTATTTAAACTCGCTACATTTATGTGGCAATACGAGTCACACCAAGGAAGCATGCTCAACTATTGTCAGGCAAGCAACATTCCGCTTACACTAACATAAATGACATGACGGTATGCATCAGATGAGCGTCCCCAGTGATGATCATTTTCTGGCCAACACTCTCTCAAGAATTTCAGGATTATACTGAGATTAATCTAAAATGCTGATGATCCATTATGATGTAGCGTAGATATGAAAAGTTCAATGTACTCTGGACATACCGCATATATGAGCTCAGGGATGGAGGGCATTTATCCACAGCCCCTAGTGTCACACAATGTTAGCGACAAGGCATTGCGCTCAATCAGCCAGGTTAGAATTGACTTAGACTTGACCATAACACACACAGTAGTGAATGGGATGTATGGATCAGATCAGGTCCGGTGAATGAGTGGTTTGTTTTAAAGTTAAGATCAAGACAAGACATGTTCTAGATTTTGCTTGATTTTGACAGTCTGCCTGCTGAGTATTTGCAGATTGTATATGGCAAGGGTTATATCTCTGAACACGTCAAATATTTTGAAAACAATTTTGGTGAAAGTTGTTGGTGCATTCTATTCAGCCAATTGTTTACAAAATATTCGCTAAGAGTTTTGATTTTTCAGATTATTTTCTGATGACATCGGCGGTGACGGCGTTGGTGCCAGTGGCAGCGGTGGTGGTTCCAATACACGTATAGGTGCACATGCTGGAACCTAACCGCTCGCATACTTCTTCTCAGAGTCCTGATTGGAGTACCATCATCATTCATTTCAGTGGTATCACGTTTTACATTGCTTGTCTCCTATGTGTCCTGTCGATGTTGTTCCATGACGGAATGTGAGGTTAAAGGTTGTTGCATATAAAGCATAAGTGCATATGGTGGCAGCTACTGCATCTCCATTACCGTTGTGTTTCCCATTTCCATAGAAACCATTACTGGAACCAAAGTCTGTGTGCGTGCGTGTGTGCGTGCGTGCGTGCGTGCGTGCGTGCGTGCGTGCGTGCGTGCGTGCGTACGTGCGTGCGTGAGTGAGTGCGTGCGTGCGTGCGTGCGTGTGTTTCTGTTTTAGTTAGTTTTATAGAACTGCGGTTGATGTCACCTCATATGAAGACTTGAGATTTGCTGGAATGTTTATATGTGTGCGCAGTGCAAGGAATTGAGCATTGAAGTATCGTTATGGGGTTTCTCTATATGATGTTACAATGCAACATATCATGATAGTGCCGGGAGATTGTGACAACATCACATGTTCTTCTCCACTAGAAACTTCCACAGTAATGGATGAATAAAGTTTCTCAGTCGATCATATAACGTCATAATCAACTACGTCACAGGTATGTCGGAATCAAGTACGGAATGAATGCCGCGATACAGTCTATCAACAACACTTACTAGTCCGATAAGTTGTTCGAATTGTAATGCCTTTACCATTTAATGCTCATACTGTTGAATATTTTGTAACTAATTTAGCTGGGTGCTGTTGCTTCGATAAGGAAGCAACTGCGCGCACTCAAATTAGATTCAAAATATTCAACAGATTGCCTGTATAGTTTTCTGGAAATTGTTATGCAGAGAGCATAGGAATCGATTGATCACAACACCGTCAACACGTGGGAGGATCTTAGCTAGAGACATGCGTGACATAGCTAAAACTGCCTGATCATGTTTAATTTGCTTCACACAGACAACCGCTGTGTTTGACACCCTCGAGCATCGCCACAACCATTTGAGTTCGCGGTCGCCACGCGGCATGTTCGTGGCCTAGCTAGTTCATTTAAATGGGAGACTCTATTCATGAACTGAAGTATAAGTTTTCTATGTTTGAAAGCTGCGAGAACTGTGCCCCTTCAAATAGAGTCAGAACCATATACAGCTATTTGGTGATTATTTAAGTATTGGCTCGGTTACAAGTAATGTATTTAGCTAACACTGGCACCGTGCGTGGTGTTGCGCGCTATCAATAATGCAATCATTAGGCACACAGTATTGTTATGCAAGTACCATAGGCACTCCATTAACAAGAAGACAGAACTAGTTCTCGTAATGTTACAGTTGAGCGCTAGGTCTCCCGTGTAAAGACAGCTGGACGATCGCAAGAACAACAGCGAAGGTACAAAGGCCTCTTGTTGATGAAGGGCAACAATTATACACGATGTAGTAGTGACAGTGCACTTCGTTGATGTTGAAAAGATATGATAGTGTTTCGCATAAGAAAACAACTGAAAGTTTGACGACGATAACGGTAACGATTATGACGATGATGGTGAGAATGATGCTGACGTGATGCCTATGGTTCCGGCCAGCAAAAGCAAAAGCATATTTCAAAGTCATGTACTGACTATTCCCTCCATCATGGTGAATGGACCTTTTCAGTGTATCCATCAAGCATATGATATCATCTGACGTGTAGGATGGCGGCATAATCAATTGCGTCATGAGTGGCGTAGATGGGTTCATCCTGAACGCTTAATTGATGACGGACTAAGTATTGCTGTACGAATTGTATGTCTTCACTATATAATAAACATACTATTGAATATATTTTGAAACTAATTAGACTGGGTGTTGTTGCTGACATAGGCAGCAGCATCACCCACTAAAATTAGGTTCAAAATACTCAACTACTTACTTGTATTGTGTTCTGGAAGGGAAAGCAGAAATCCTGAAGATCAACACAAATGGTGAAATACGTGTGTCGCTGCTGGGACACATCCAGTGAAAGCAGTATCGCCACAAAGATATGCCTATTCAATATAATAGTCAGTTTTGTTGTATGTAGCAGAAACATGGCGAACAGCAAAGACTATATTGAGGAAGAGCCAGAAATTCATCAACCAGTTCCTGCCGAGGATATTGCAAGTTCGCTTGCCAGAAAAGAAACGGTCAGCAACAAGAGTCTCTGGAAGAGGGCATACCAAATACCGAGAGAAGATGGAATTCTGAAGATAAGAGCACGGTCGCACATCCTTAAAGCCAGTCTCCATAAAAAATGAAGGCGGAGAAGCCAGAAAATACCTGGAGGCGTGACCTTGAGGCTGCCATTAGAGAGAAAGAATAGAGATCGCAACATCCAGAGAGGATTGAGCAGGGATGGCGGTGCTGAAAATACATTGTATGCTAAAAAAAGAACCTAAGGGGTAAGTAAGGTATGTATTAGTAATGTGCGGCCATTTATTTTTGCGGCAAGACTGACTCGCAGCAAGAAACCGCGCAGTGGAATTATCAAAATCGATAATGAATATTATATCATCTTTTCGTATGGATACGCTACAATGAACGAATGCATATTAACTTAATCAGAGCGACTTGGTAGAGTGCATGAATTGGGGTGGACTGAAGTGCGCTTAGGTCCAGAGATGAGTTCAGAAATGGCATTCTACTAACCGCCATGTACAAACACAATCATTAAGTTATAAAGAATCGAACAGAGTTGATCGTATCCTCTTTGGAATATATGCCTCGTAATTTATGTTTAACATACAATTATGGCGATTTCACGGTAAACAATCAGCTTTAAAGATTGGAATACCGACGGCTACAAGGACAATAACCATACGCCCTGTTCATAATATAATCCTCGGATTGTCAGTTCCTCATTTTCAACACAATTATAAAGTAATGCCGTTGAATGTTTTGAAAGAAATTCGACTGGAACAACTCATCGTCAAATTACCTTCGAAATATTTAACATAATATTTCTTACCAAATGCAAAATGTGTAGTTTCTGCTATATACGACTTACACGTTTAATATCCTCTTAATATAATATTGTTTTGCAGTGCATGCTTATTTTTATCACTTTCAATACTGAAAAACGGTATCGATAATATTCAAAGAAAAACGTGAATGGAAATTGAATATTCTGAAACAAATCAGTGTGGAAACTGTTGGTATAATACCCAACATAATCCTCCAGCAGAATTAATTACTAAATATATAATATAATGATTTTTTACATCGTACATGATTTTTGCATGTGTTCCTTCCAGTTCAACAGATTTTATATTCATATTTTTTATATACACAGATGTTACTGTTGAATGCTATCGAGACAGGGGTCATACCTGGAACTCCTGCTGGGTACATAAAATTCCTTGTTTTATTATGCTTAAACGAGCTATCTGAAGATTGCAAGCAGCATGGGCCATCACTACCTAACGCATACTCACTAAACAACAACAGTGTTACATTCAGTTGCTGGCTAAATCCGCATTCACACCGCATACTTTTCGGGCACGCACAATTTTTCCTGAATTCAAATGATTTTAATACAATCGCGTACTTATTATAAACTTAGTTACACTCTCTATCTAACCAATCAGAAATAAGAGCTTGGCCATTAAATTGCATATTCCACCTTCGCAATGCGCTTGTCTGAATGCGATTTCACCATTTTGGACGCGCCTGGATGCATTGGCACACGTGCCATCTGAATTGGCATTTAACTAGGATATTTTCTGACGCCCACCCCCACACATTTTACACATTGTAGCTTCTCCACCACAGGCTCCGTGTCTGAAAGAGATGTGCCCTTAAACCAGAAGTGAGTTTAGTCAAAAATAAAAACTAATCAATCACTCCCTTTCACACACCTCTATAAATATAGGTAATTTCCTGATGCAGCAAGGTTTTAATCAAATATCGATTTCATTAAATGAGTTCAATAACGTAATATCTGGATGGCACTGGAGCGTGACATATTAAATTAATCAAAGGTGTTACCCAATTCTGTCTTTGATTAACATAATGAACAAGGGTCGGACTAACATGGACCTTAGTTACTCTCTATGGTAGTATGCTCTCTCTCTCTCTCTCTCTCTCTCTCTCTCTCTCTCTCTCTCTCTCTCTCTCTCTCTCTCTCTCTCGCTTTCTCTTTCGCTCGCCAATGAGTTTTTGGTCTACTTCGATCATTGGCACAACCCTTCATAGACAGCTCCGCCAGCCTATCACAATCTGTTGTTGCCACATCTTCAAGATACTCCTGCATTCGTCAGTCTATACTGTTCAACTGGCTTGCTGGATCTTATTCTCGAAGCAAGACGCGTATATTTGTACTGTACTCGCCACAAATTTCCATCCTGGAGCGAGAATTCTTGAAACGCTAGGGTCTATGCGGGAGGAAAATTCCATGTGTCAGGTTTATTATTTGAAAATCACTTTTGCTGAAAAGATCTCTAATACAACTGCTGCAATGATCTAAATAAATATAAGCTGGTCAAGCTGAACATGAACTTACGTAATGTGTACTTGATATTGCTCGGAAGTTGTTCTATTTATACCAACATAATGTTAAATAAGTCCTAAGATTTTTCTTAAATGGTATTGGTTTTCACAAATGCATCCACTATTTTATGAAGTCTGGCCTTCCCTCCTTCCTTACCTACATGAGACAGATAGGGGTATTCTGGAGAAATGGCCGTGAGGATAACCTTGAAATTCCATTCGTGTCAGTTATCCATACGCGCATGCCTACGCATACAAATTCGTAAGCCACCGGAAAATGACTATATACTTTAATATATCCGCAAATATGCTGTTCTAATACAGTACTACTCATAAATATGCTAACATGTTACCAAGCTAAAAAACAGGAAAATTGCAGTTAGTTAGAAATGCTCTGGTAATTGTTGTGAAGTAAGTGGATTAGAAGACAATGCTGCCTTAGGCACAATTGGCAACGTTCCAATCCAATTGTGTTCAAAATATTCAACCATCACGGAACCTAATACATCCGATCTAAACTGTTTCTTTGCTCTAAGTCTCTGTAATTACAATAACAGCTCATCTTACAATTATGTAACTATATTTGTCTAAATAACAATTACTGATTGCGTAATAGAGGGATCCATTCCTAGCTATGTATCCGCCTATTTAGAGCCCAGCTCCGCATTAAATATTGCCAGAAACATATCGGATATGTTATCTTCCGAAAGATAATTTTACGAGTGGGATTTTCTGAAGGGTATTTTGACTAAACTCCAGCATTCTGGAAGCTATTGGCGTCTATGTTCATTTCTATTAATTTAATTTAAGTTTATCGTATACCTGAATGAACTGTGTACCGTGTTGATGTGGAGCAAATGGTATGTATTACGCTAGAGGGCATGATGGTAGTTATGAACAAATGTTGGCGAATAAAAATTATGCAATCCAGCATTTTCATGAGAGCCTACATTATCATGGACGAGCGTATGTAGCGTTAATATCGATTTTTGTAATGCAAACCAATTATTTATCAATATTATCAATTGAATATCAGTCTAAAACTCGTAAATTGTTGTAGGTAAGCTGTCAAATGTGCATCAGTAATGTAGTCGTTGCATACAACACATATATTAGAGAACATTTTCTGTGAGGTAATGAGCGGGTGTTGAGTTGTCAAAGTTGGCGGCATAGTTCCGGCGAAGTCCTAAACGTATGTGTATCGTTGTCCGAGAAGGAGTTGCATAATCTTATTTACACAATAATAAAGGAATATATACGAATAACTTTGATGAAATTAGTATTCCTTCAGACGAGCAACTAGATAGAATTTAGGGAAAGCTAGATAGCATTTTAGGACCTAGGCAACATAAGAAATGTTATCATATGAGGCGAGCAAGTGGCCCGACTCATCGTAATCCTTATTACCTTAATAAAATACGGCTCAGTTATATTTTAGTAAACATTCTTTATTATTCTGTTATATTTATAACTAGCATCGCTGCACTATGTCTTATTTTAAGGCCGGCGTAGCAATATATGCCTACAGCTACCGACAACCGCCATGCGTGACATAGCAGATGCGTAATACCGTGTGAGACAATATCTTGGATAAACAATGATGATTACTGATAGTGCAAAGGTGGACCAGGGAAAAATTAACAGTCATTTGACACAATCATTTTTAACATTAACAACTAATAATATATACCAATCAGTATTCCGGACTGGCTCTATTTAAAAAATCTATTGGACATAATCCGAGTGAAAAATTGATTTTTATTGTACTAGTCCACGTTGTGTTTAAAAATCAGTATTGGACTACAATACAAAAACCATATTGTATACGGAGCCGTTAAATGGTCTATTTACTATAAACCTATATATTGAAATAAGTAGAAAATAAACGATTCAAAGCAACATGCTGGTTGAGTTTATTATTTACCAAATGTACAGCGCGAATGATATGATTTAGCAATTCATTTGCGATGAAATTCTGATAAAATGACGTCATACCGCGGTGACGTAAAATGTATATGATGTATCAAATAGCCTCGAGAATCCAATAACACTGTTAGACAAATAGCAATGACACTTTTAGAGTCCAATAAAACCTTTTATTCGGTGGTAGAATTTCAGCCATTTCATTGGCTAATATATACAGGTGTATAATAAGCTATACATACTGGACTTTTTACCTTCTTATGGCTGAGTAAGGCTGTGCTGGAAGTTTGAAGTCGACTGGTCAAGTCTGAGCCTGATGATTCAGTGTTCAGTAACGATTTCAGATTCACGAGGCTGCATTTCTCTGTATACAAATTCTAAACTTAATCCAATCCGGGAACTAACACAACTACTTTCAACAATTAAGAATATAGCTGATTAAAATGTATATACAAGGGTATAGCTTGCAGAAATAACTTCATAAACTTGTATAAGTTTAACCATATCAGCCTGTGCAGTTGAGTAAACTAATACTGAGAATATATCAGCTATAACAAAATCGAACTACAGACGTTTATATTACAATAATGACTGAACTTAGGAACATCAGTTGGCTAAGTGGGAATTATTGTAACCATTAGCTACTCATATGCACACAGATGGATCCAGCCTACGTTTGAACTCTTCTGCTAACTCTCCTGAGTCGTGGAGGTTGAATTGTCATATGCATGTATTACGGCATTATGGCATACTCCATCTCCACTTGTTCTCGTCTGGAAACTTTCATCTGCACAAATTCGACCTGAATTGATCAAGTATGATCAGGATCAGTTTGACAGCATTCTGACTGTTAGCAATGACTCGTTTTTCGTTGACTTGCTCTTCAATTGGAAATACATGGCATAATTGTGTAACTTGCCCAGGTGATGACTAAACTTCTCCCATTCATTTATAATGGGAAGATCTCAGATTTCACCCGGTTCTCGAACCTCAAGACTCCTACGTGTTGACCTCTAGTCTGGCACGTACATGAGGCAAATCATCCTTAAGTAGTGTCAGCATGAAATCTGTACATACCATACAGATTCTTATATTAAACTCTCTATAACCATAGATCCCTTATTAGGCAGGTGGAAATCAGTGAATGAAATGACTATCAGTCCAAAGTGCGATTCATCATTATCACATGAATCCAGAAAGTCGCTTGTTAAACATACATGCCCAAAGTCTAAATACACCATTTTAAATCAAGAATGATTCGAACACGACGGTACGGATAATTATATGGGTATGCATTCGTCGCTGGCTTATATGTATACATCATCAGAAGACAAGTACCTGGAATGGCGGCAACAATATTCTATCTTGGTCACAGGTCACATGTCATATGCATGAATACAGTTGTTTGTTTGTTCACAACTCGGTAACACAAGAGGTGGAATCGTCAGATATATCATCTTCTTACTACGTCTGTTTAATTTTGTGTCTAGAATCAACGGATTAAATGGGTTCACTAATGGCCTTGACCAGAGCACAAACGCATGTGGCAGCACGTCAGCCGAGTGCAGTCTAGTTGCTTATGGGTTACTTTACAGGTGCATATTTGCAAAAGAATGCTTGAAAATTGGTGAAAGAATACACGTTTAAGGCTTAACGTGTGTAGGTCAATGTAATGAACCGGGATACATCTTACCATGTGATAATTGTATTCCATATAACTTAATATAATTTTATAATAATATAATGCACAAGTCAATAATTCAACTCCACAAGCAAAACAAATTATATTACTGTATACGGAATGAAATCACCATATGCTAGGAGTACACTGTAGTACACAATTCAAGCCTCTGCAAAGTTGCCGATTTTAACAATTTTATTTTTAAGCATTCTGGTGTGAATGTGCACCTTCAACCATTTGAACCATACATACCACACATCAAATATCCTTTATGAGTTTATACATATTCTGCTGAATATTTTGAAACTAACGATTGCAGCAACAGACTGCTGTCAGATACCTGCCAAACTAAGTTCCTTCAAAATAGTCAATAGGTACTCGACATTGTGACGTTGAAATCGGGATTCCGGGACTT
Organism: Chaetoderma sp. LZ-2023a; assembly: GCA_034401795.1. Taxonomy (NCBI): domain Eukaryota; kingdom Metazoa; phylum Mollusca; class Caudofoveata; order Chaetodermatida; family Chaetodermatidae; genus Chaetoderma; species Chaetoderma sp. LZ-2023a. The sequence continues at coordinate 128,955,710 of CM067372.1, forward strand.
CAGGGTTCAAAGCAAAGTGAGAATGTGTGGTACCCCTGTAGGCGCTAATCCGATATTCTTTATTATGTAGCAATTATAATGCTTTATATTTTGAAACTTATTTGAATTTAAACTAGTGATTCCGAAGGCCGCATAATCGTCCAGTCACATTCGTTTCAAAACATGAAAGCGCCTACTTTTATGGTTGCTTTTAAGCCACACTTGCAAACTCTAAACTGCAACTACATCTGTGCGTGGTTATTTTGTCATTGGTTGCAAAGTAAATGTTGGAATAATTCATTGACTGGAAAATTGTATACACATTGTGTTACTATATCTCCAATATCTGTCTTTGATATTGACACCATGATAAAAAAAACCACCTAAAACTAGACTGCAATCAGAGGAGATGCTAATTAATGTCTTTGCGCTCTGTTTTGCCATTGCAGATAGTAGCGCCAGTGGTGTCGATATATAAACCCTTATTGGATAAATTTGGTTAAAAAAATCAAAATATGTGCTTACTGATTGCACATTTGCAGACCAAAAGAATACAATTTTTGGAAAAGTACCACTAGAATGATTGGCTCTGTGACTCCATTCGTAAATTTTCAAGACTAGTATTCTCTTGGCTTGCAAATAACCGTGCCCCAAGACCACTAGTGTCCGGATTTTGGCCGGCTTCGTTTTGAAAGGGTTAGTCTTTTAACCAAAACTATTTCTATCCCAGCATAAGATGAATGGATGTGCCAATTTTGGTGATTTTAGTCTCTGGCATTCCACAGTTATTGGTAAAAAGGTAATAACTTTGTGACCTCTACCCAGATACGTAGATATTTAACATTTGAATTGAAAATCAAATCCTTCTAGCCCTGGGAAATATGAATGAGTGTGCCATATCGGCTTGCATTCCTAAGTTATGGTAAACATGTTTATCTCGGCGTTAACATAATGACCCCGTGGCCAATATGTTTGAATATTTCATCTGGAACGAATTCTAGCGCATCAAAATCTGAAGAGAGGTGTCAGGTTTAGATGATTCTGCCTCCTTGCATTCCCGAGTTATGTCCAGAATGTGAATATCGGTAGGAACATAGTTACCCCGTGACCTACATATTTGATCTCGTGTCATGAAACTCGATTCTGTATGCACAGCCCCAATAGTGTGCATGTACACGCGTATCTAGGTAATGATATGGCAGCAACAGCGCCCAGTCAAATTAGTTTCAAAATATTCAACAGAACATTTATTAAAGAGTAAAAGCAAACAATTTGTACAACAACACATAGACCGTCTTCAAATATGCGTTCGTGACGTACTTATCGACGTCATTCATGACGTCATTCATTATGATGGCATTGTACACATGACGCAGTTTATTATGACGTCATATACTGGGTAAGTACTCTGGAAAGGTGAATTGGGCATGTCACAACGTGGTGGCAGGTGGGTACCAAAAATGCCCATGCCAGAAATGAAGATATTCAGAATGACTAACAGCAGTTCCTTTCTCACTACGTGCAATGGACATGCTGATACCTTTTACTCACGTTTAGCAACATGAGTATCACTATGCCCACTAAGCAAACCAGTGTTGCGCTCAGTGTGCTCTTAAAACTCCACTCCTCAGAAGGTACAAGAATGCGTATATGAACTATAAACTCATGGCATGTATTCTCCCGACCTAGTCACTAGTGATTACCTTCTCTTCTGTAATTTGAAAAAGTTCGTTCGTTTTGTGGCAGTCATCGTGTTCTAACTACCACAAGAAGGAAATAACTCGTGTAATCACAGACAACAAGGAAAATCAATTCGCTTTGACCAGAAAATGGGGGAAGAATAGAAACCGAATAGTCACGGCGTTGCAATAAATAAAGACTAATGGTTACCAATCATCCCGTGGTCATGTCTGGCGGCATCGCGTGGGAAGAGGCGAGTTTATAACATGGTTCGCGTAGTTTTAACGTCGGTATCCAGAACAGGCACAGTCTATCACATCGCGTCTGGAATCGGCACACAGGGGGCTGCTAATCCGAAATTATTTGGTAATTAATAATGGGGCAGGGAGAATGGCAGGCATTAGCCGAGTGTGGATGTGATTGGCTTCACCTGTTATAAATGGCAACTACTATGAAATCAATAAATCAATAAATACTCACCCAGATAATGCAGCTTACTGAACCAATGCAAGGCCGGTACCAGGGCGATAATGAATGTATCGGCCCAGTATCGACAAAATATCGGCCGAGTAAGTTGCCTTATCTGTGTAGCGTTGATTGTAGGAGGATCAATGCCTATTTATGCCCAGCTAAGCTATGCACACCGTCCTTATATGACTCGATGTGTATCCTTTGGAAACCGAATTTCAGGAGAATTATATCTACAACCTGTTATTGGCTGGTTCTGCCAATAGCATCACCAGCTTCCAGGACAATTAGTTTCGAAATATTCAAGAGAATATTTATTAAATTGCAAATCCAGCAAATACCTTCGTTACCGATTTTTCGACTTTCATGACGGAGAAACGTCATTTTGTTAAAGATGTCAAATACGCATCTCATCCCCCACCCACCCCCACCAGGATTCCAATCTGTCACTCAAGTATTGACGTCATAGTCACTTGCGTCACATATATGTTGACGTCTCAATTCTATATGCCAGTCCGCCATGAAGCTGAAAGAATCTGCCAAGCGTACAAATAGTATGTCTTTGGTAGATGTACTATTTAATAAACATTCAATTGAATATCTTTAAAGTAATTCAAATGAGCGGTGTTGCTGCCTTAGGCAGCAACAACATCCAGTCAAATTATCTCCAAATATTAAAGGGACGGAAAAGGGAAATAACAAATGATGTTTCTTGGCAATCTCAACGATATTAAATGAACTACCATCGATAAAAATGGAAATGAATCGGGATTATTTGAGCAAAGACATTTACTAAATCTAGGAGCAATTAACTTGGAGCCAATTAGTGACTAAGCTGGTGCTTCTCCCTCCGCCGTGGGCCAACTGTGTGTGCAGGTACACCGCATAGGCCTACCTGAATACAACGAAAGCGAACCTGGATATAGTTTTGTAAGTGATATGAATATTATTCTCTATATGCGCATATATGTAGAGCGATTAACTCGCTAATGCTAATTCTAATTGTGATCCTTTTGAAAACGTTATATTTGAAAGTAACTTTTTCTGGTGGAAGCAACAAGTTTCGGTCAACATGATTGCAAAATATATTGCTGGTTTCCGAGGTCGCAATATTATTCCTACTGAATGTGACTGAATGTAGACCATGTCCTGGAAACAACGGCTTTCAGTCAAATTGTTTTAAAACTAAACAGTATTTTACCTGTAGGCCAGGTTAATCAGTTTAGCGTGAATATAACTGAACCTATATGACGGGCTGGCATGTTCCTAGTATGATGTTGTAGTTGATTAAATGAAGGTTAGTCAGGACTAGTAATAATTCGATTCGTGCATGGCACAGCGGGATATAAACACAATGAACGCAGGTGTGAATCGATTATAAGTGTACTTATGTAATGCTAAAATCCGACGGATAAGTACACAGGTCAGATTTTAAACAAACATAACATTTTTGCTGTTTTTCCGATTTTTCCTCAATTACATCGTAAAAATGGCGATTTTAAAAACAATTGAAAAATCGCGTAAGCCAGTCCTAGATGTCGTTTTTGGCTTGGAGTCTGATGGTAGATCACTTAGCAACTTGCTGTTGTGACGTCCTTTGCGTGTCTGGTGACTGCTGTCACCTACCACTGCGAATTCATCTTTTCAGAGTATCTATCTATCATCTGACGTCATATGACGTCATACTTATCTATGCAGGAGCAGAACACGTTCTGAGCAGGTGTTGTTTCTGGCATTCGAATAACATGTTCGAACATGGACCATTGGTGTTATGCTACTCTCACACATAGTGGGTCTGTGCTATGCAGTTTGTAGAGTTCTGTATTTGGCATTAGACTGTGCAGCCAGCGATGATCTGTAATTACTCGCAAATGTGTGAATGGCATGCATCAAGTTTATCCACGTGGGCGTTTGGAACTGCCCGTCTGTTTCAATTCACCTTTTCGGTTTTAGCTATGCCACTCCCATCTCTAGCTAAGCTCCACACACACCTCGCTCGTGTTGAGATCGTTCGATCTCTGAACACCCTGACTATCAATTTCCAAAAAACTACACAGGTTCGCTGTTGAATATTTTGAAACTAATTTGACTGGGTGCTGTTGCTGCCTAAGGTTTCAAAATATTCAACAGCATGTTTATTAAATAGCAAGGAATTACAAAGACATGCAATTCATACACCGTGTCGAACCATTTGAGATTTGGTGGCGGTCAATATGGAACGCGTTGTGACGTAATGATTATGACGTCATCATACAAGCGATGAGCTGATTATGACGTCATACGAGGTCCGATGATGGATGGATACTCTGGAAAGGTGAATTGAATATCATTATTGAAACATGTGTAGTATCATATTAGTTGCATCTGGGTTTCATGGGGATTTTAGAGCAAGGACTTCATACAAATAGACGAGAAGGCAATTATATTTCCTGTTACACAGCGAATTCTAATGTATGTAGAGGTACACAGTGAGGGGTCCAACATTCTGCAGTTCCTCTACTTGTCATTGCACAGATGGGGTGGGGTGTGAGAGTGCTGCCATCATTCATTTCTCTTGTGGCAGGTTATAGGTTTCTTACCAGCTATGTGTCCAGTCGATGATGTCCCATGGTAGCATGGGCGCTTAAAGGCGCTACTTATTGCATACAAACCTTACGTGTAGATGAAGGCACTCAATGCATCCCCATCACTTTTGTGTTTTCACACTACATAGGAACAAGTACACGAATTAAATCCTGTTTATGTAACTGTTTTGTTTAGCTTTTCCAAGATTACAGTTGAAGTCACCTCATATGAAGAGTTGCCATCTTTCTGGAATGTTGATAGTTGTCCGCAATTCATAGAAGGAATAGCGTATTGAAGAATCAATATGCGATTTCTCATCTGTTGGACTATATGATGTCACAATGCGACATTTTGTGGTAGCTCTGTTTCTCATTGGTATGGTTAGGAGGAGATGATGCCACCTTCACGCGTTCTCCTCCACCAGCAACTTCAAAGTGATGGAGGAATCCAGTTTAGCTATGCCTCTCCCATTTCTAACTATGATCTCCTACGATGTGCCAGTACTTGGCCTTGCACTCTCGGAATCTCAATTTCCAGAAAACTATTATAGTAAGCTGTTGTGTATTTTGAAACTAATTTGTGCCCAGTCAAATTAGTTTCAAAATATTCAACAGAAGGAATATTAAATAATAAAGACATACAGTTCGTACAACTTGTCAAACTATATAGCATTTATGATGGACTATATCAAGTCATTTATGACAAAATTGATTATGACATCAACCTACATTGTGACAATGTTGATTATGACTTCATATGATTGACGGAGAAACACCATTGCGTTATCAGGTCTAATTTTCCTCAACCAACCAATTGAGACCCTCGAACACCACCGCAAGCAATAGAGTTCGTTATCGCCACCTCATTGAAAAGGGATACCCTGGGAAGTGACTACGATTACTGTCACGCTGACATCACATCCATTCAAGAAACAAAAGTATCCACTCACGCAGATCACATCTTGCATTCATGCCATAAACCAATTCTAATCGAAGATAATGAATCCACTCACCGATGCCTAAGTTTTGTAATTGCACAAATACTGATGTAAGATGCCCCCAGTGTTACACACATCAGTTGACACATTTCATTTTTATACACCAAAGATATCCGAAATAAGTGATGTTTCTAATACTCCTTAAGGATAGCTTTAATACACACAAATTCCGATGGTATCTTGATTGTATTTTTTGTTGTGCTATGTCTGCTTGCGTCCACTGTTAGACTGAATATTGTTAATAGATTTGTATATTAAAAATTCGAGTGACAAATAAACTCGGTGTACATAAGACTCCAAATGATAAGATTGAGTGTAATCAACCAAATTGTATCTTTAGACTTATATAGGATTTTGAAGAATCGTGGAACTGACAGAGAAGAAATATCAGATAGCTGCATAACACGTATTACAGAATTCAGACCAGGGCTTGCAGAAAAAATTGTTTGGCTTGTCTCGTAAGCATTATAATCTAAATGGGTGGATTCCATCTATCGCTCAAGTAGATTGCATTATACTCAGATAGATCATTTGATAGATGATTTTGCGATCAACGTAGCGTATGTGTTCATCCAGAGGATGCCAACAATCCGCCGTGAAGATGCATGAATTATATGTCTTTGCCAAATGTACAATTTATCAAGCATTCTGTTTATTATTTCAAAACTAATATGCCTGGGAGCTTCCCGTCAAATTAGTTTTAGAATATTAACAACAACTAACCTGTATACTCACCGTGGAAGATCTATTTCGATAATTGGTTTCAAAGCTTCAAAATCAATTCCAATACCGATGCTACGCTTTTAAGTAAATCAATATATGATTATAAAAGATTGGGTTCAGCAACCTAAGTTCTCTGGAATCCACGCACTCAAACCTGTGAAATATGATCAACAAGAGAGAAACCAACTAGTGTTTGTACAGATGTGCATTGTTATACATTTTCTTCAAATTAACATTCATGAATATGGAATGTTTTACAAAATAACTCGTGCTCCCATATTTCTTTATCCATGAGCTGAAAAATAACTTTTCGATGTTTGGTAGCTGTGCGGATTATCCTCATCAACTGGAGTCAGAAACATTCTGTAATTGTTGGCTCAGTTGCAGGTAACACATTGAGCTAGCATTGGCACAGTGTAGGCTTTGGCACAGTGTCAATAACACACTCATTAGACAAACAATATGGTTATGCAAATGCCATAGGCACTCCCTTACGCAAAAGACTGGAATTCCATAGTGTTACAGTTGAATGGCGGCCTGAAAGCTCTTCCGAGTACAAATAGATGGACGATGCCAATAATAATGCCAGAGTTACAAAGGCCTCTTTGCAATGAAGGGCACGATGTATGCCAGGTTGTAACATTGGCATTCCTCGGGGTAGACAAGAAAGGTTACGATAGCGATTAACATAACAAAACAATTACAACGTTGATGGCAGGGATAACTGCATGATGCCGATGCTTATGCAGTGGTTATGACTAGAGTTCTAGGCAACATTAGCTTTCAGAAAAATTAATTTCGGACTACCCAACAGAATAATTAATTAGGTATTCTCGACACGGTTCACGCTGCCAATGGATAGTTCCACAATTCCTTTTGATTTCACGTTTTAAAGGGAATGATTAAACAGATGACTGTGTGCATTAGATATGCATCGATACATGGTCCTGTTAGAACAGGGTTGTTGAATAGAAGGTTATCAACTATCTTTTTAAAACATAATCTACAGCATCTATGGTTTCCAGAATCACCAAGGTGCATCGATTGGCACAAACAGACAGATATACTGTTGCCTATTTTGATACCAAAAGTTGGATCTCAATTTAATAGTAAGTTGTTGCTCCAAGATTGTAGAAGGTCACAACAGCTTCCTCTCATTTTAGTTGGAAAATAATTAACATTGCATTTCCTGAATTAAACGTCTCTGATTGTAAATATTAGAATTGCTTCAAAGGTATTCCCAGACTTTGGCACTGAAGCTATCATAGTATTAATTTCTCAAAGCGTGCTGAATGGCTTTTGTACAGGGCAGTGAAAATGACAACAGATTCAATTTGGAAAAGTTGTTAATGTTTCTTGGTCCCATGACGAAAACTGGATAAACAAATAAACCCTTTAATGTCAGAGGTAACATAATTCTAAAATGGATACATCAACATGGTACTAATGTATGCTAGTGCTGTGGGTTACCTCAATAAATTTCCGTCCATCAGATAACACGGATGGATGGGTTTTTTTATAAATTGATTGGAATAATTACAATTTGCCTAGTACATCAACAGATTCCGGTCAACTTAGTTTCAGCATATTCAACAGCTTACCCCTATACTTTCCTTGAAATAGAGATTCTGGTAATCCAGTGTCCAAAAGCTTAATGTTCCTTTAAAGAAATACAAGTACAGAGAGAGAGCGAGAGAGAGAGAGAGAGAGAGAGAGAGAGTGAGTGTGTGTGTGTGTGTGTGTGAGAGAGAGAGAGAGAGAGAGAGAGAGAGAGAGAGAGAGAGAGAGAGGGAGAGAGAGAGAGATGGAGACAGAGAGAGACAGATAGAGAGAGAGAGAGACAGACAGAGAAAGGGAGGTGTAGCTCGCGGGGTTGCGTCGAGTCGTTCCAGTGTGTGATGTCGGGTTACCGTGCTACATATGCACTATGAATGAGTCGGCTGGTTAGCTCCCGGTCTCGGGGTTTCAGACCCCGTGCGATGCAGACCTGCGGTCAAAAAAGACCGGCTCCTAAGGCCGGTGGAACTCAGTTGTTCCAGTGGGGCCGTGCGACCATTGCCACTAACATTAAATTGAACGGTGTCAGCCCACGAATTGGTGTCACCGGTATGCCTGTCCATAGCAATTTTGAAACTATGGACTTACAAGGATTGTGATAAGTCTAAAAATAGTAACTAAGAAAATATAGCCTATACAAACGGTAAGGTTCGCTAGATAACAATGAGCATTCAAATAATACATGACACTGAGACAGTTTATGAACCTCTACACGTGGAGATACCGGAGGTACCGCACAGACCCTTGAGTCTGCAGTGGTACCGCCGCAAAGGAGGTTCCCGCATACGAGACCACTAATTATCTTTATATAAGCTATAATAACTCTAGGCTGAAAAAGATGAGGAGACGAAACTCCTAGCATGGCGAAAGGCATGGTGCCTCACGCGGACATTACTTCTAGATGCTATAACAATTGTGGTGAGAAGTAGTAACCTCGCATAGGCCGCCGTCACTGGATATCTGTGTGAGAGGTAAGTGCCTCGCGCAGGCCTCCGTTACAGGAAAATGCCCCCACTGCCGAAGCGGAGGAAAAGTGTTGACCAAGAGGGGGCATTCTTTTATTCAGCCAGTGTGATGTGAAATGGTCACAAGTAGATCTGTATAACTGAGCTATCGTTACGGTGGGGATAGAAAGACGAATATCCACCGAAAATGTCCTTCCCGTGAGGGCGTGGCAGATTCCAACATCTTGCCCAGACATTTTAATGAGTTGGGTGGAGATGCGCATCCCGTCCGTCACCAAGTCCTATAGAGCTAAGTATTAACCTGTCATTAGGTTTATACTCAAGTTGCCCAATATGCACTGCGGTGCCGAGGTAACATTGTAAAAGATATAAGAAATAATAATTATAATGTGTTCGCAGTGCTTCCTACATTGGCAAGGATAACTAACTACTAAGTATCCTAAGATACAGAGGGAGTGTATGTGACACAGTACCTTGGTCATCACCGCTCGGAAACCTCCAATAGTTTCCCAGAGTCGGATCAGTCCACGGTGCTGGTAGGGTCTCTTAACGAAGAAATTGTCTCTAATCACGTTAAACCTATCCTATCGAGCTGAATAGTCAGGTTTAATCGGTAGCATGCCGGGCTAAACAGAGTTATAGCACGGACAACGACCTCAGTGTAAAATTGGTGGTGGCAGGAGAAAGTGATGCATATATAAATGTTGCTGTATAGTATTTCCTAATGCACTGCAGTCCTAGGTTTTCTATAAATAAACAAAAAATATTAACAAGATGGCCGCTGGCCATATACCTAACTAACCACGTACAAAACGGTGACAGTATATGATTAGATTAAAACAGTGGTAATACAGGTTGATAGACCTAATACGGGGTGGTTAGTTAAAGCACCTTACAGTAAATAAGGATAACTATAAACAGTAATATAAAGAAATTATAAGATGCGGTCCGAGGACCGGTACGGTACCTATTAGTCATCGGTACCTTTGTACGGTAATAAATTATAGTAATTAAAAACATTTAATTAAAGATATCATGTACAGCTACTTGAATACCCAGTAGCCATTCATATATAACGGGCTACTATGTTACTGAAATTGGAGACGTTACTATACGGAATAGTTAGTAAGTTCTACATAATAATACTGTAGTGATGTAAGTTCCCGTCCGATGGCGATGGCGGTAAGTTGAGCGAGTAAAAATAACCCATTAACAGGAACGGTTATTAATATAATTGTAATTATGCCTGTATATATTAAAGCTTAACGGTGCGGGGTGCGCCAAATAGCTCTTGTGGCGCACCGGGCAAAGTTTACTTGGCTGCAGTCGAAACATAAATCAGGACACACACAACATGCAGTGTGGTGGTTGAAGGTCCACTTTTCGGCGTGGCTGGCAGATCCGGTGAGTTAACCACCGAGGAACATCGTCGCTCTACGTGACTGGTCCGCTAGGGCTCACCGCAAGAGCAGTTCCTTATAGATGGTGTTTAAAACAGGAACATATTTAAGTTCTAAAGTTATTAATGCTGTGAGACGGGAACTGCTTTGGTGCGAGCTGATCGGAAAACCTCTTGAAACCGAGATGATGTATGTATCTCTCTTCGGCTATTTCGTCAGGTTCCCATACGTTGGGCAGCTCCCGACTGATCGGCCACCGGCCGACGATGCTCCCGATTTACTGAAATTATTCCCTTTTATACTCACGGTGACGTCATAACTGGCTTCCTCAACCAATCAGAATTTGCCGAACCAGCCAATCAGTGCGCTGTAATCCTGTGACGTGTACACAATTATCTAAATTTCGTGATAGATATAGATGTGAAGATGACGTAGTGAGTCACGTGTTACACAAATCATTGATTATCTAGCTATATATACGCGATGTTGACGCCACCTCCATATTTTGAGTATAATTTACATGGAGAAATCGGCGATAACTCAGCCATTTCTGTACCGATTTTAAAACGGTTTATAGTTTCGAAAAGCCCGTCCAATTCTGGTTATGATTCATACCAGAAGGGACGGGAACAAGTAATTTATAACAATTAAAGAGTACCAAATCGGCACACTGAAAGTACCATTCGCTCTTGAACGTGCTGCACGTATGTCGTCGAAACAGCGACAGGCACGCGCATGCGCGCCACGCGTTCCACCAACTTAGTCGTTTTCACGACGAAAATCCTCTCGTATAGGCTTATACACGCTTATTGCTCTACCCAGGGGGCGCGCTTATAGGAACGAATCCAGGACGGGCGGCCTGTACCCAGCTTAGCCGTGCTACAGAGGGAGGGAGGGAGGGAGGGAGGTTGATCCTTAACGATTTCAAGATTACCTTGTGAATTATCATTTGCCTATCCTAAATAACCATGAATGATCATATGCTCCGCGGTGCACTCATAAAATACAAGCACGATAAAAATCAGTGCAATCAGATGATAAAGTTAAGTCTACGATGTTCTGCCGTGCTGTCGAATAAATTAAGAGACGTTGGATACATTCACATTCTGATTCAATCTGTGTTACATTAAATTTTCACACATGTACCCAATATCTGTTACTTCAGGCACATTTGCCTCATTATGTGAAATATCTTCCACCATCAGCACGCGTACGTATTTGTAGCCCTATCGATACAATTGACTTGGTCCATTGTGTTTCATTAGTGCTGGTCTGAAATACAATCTCCCGTCTATTTGTATAATGCGTATTGCAACATACTAGGTTGGGATACTTGAAGTAACCATTAACTGACAACCAGGAAATAGGAGCTACACATTAAGCATGCTGGTCCATGCCAGTGCAACTTGTGAAGTCTGCCTTTATTAAGGAGCATTGGTTTAGCCAGCATACAATGGTTTCTTGAGATCGTAGATATTATTTAAATCCAGATGGTCTGTGAGTGACTGTATATGCTATATTCCCGGCATCCTCCAACTAGTTCATGCGTAAAAGACTCTTGCCCTATACGATCAGTTTTGTTGCATGGGGCAGAGACATGGTGAGCTACCCAGACTACATTGTGGAAGATCCAGACATACTTCAACCAGCGCCTGACATAGATATTGCAAGCTCGCTTGCCATAGCGCTCAGCAACAGTGCCCTCTGGAAGAGAGCATACAAACTGCTGATAGAAGAGGAATTCGGAGGAGAAGATAAATTCGGTCTCCGACACAACCAGACAAGCATTGATCTGGAAGCTCCATGGACGATGAAGGTGAGGTCGAAAAGTACATGGAGGCGTGACCTTGAGGCGGCCATCAGAGAGACAGAATACATATCGCAACAGCTAGGGAGGAGTGTGCCAGGCTGGTTTTGCAGACCCCCCCACCCCCTTGTTGATGGCGCATGCATTAAGAGAAGCGAATAGGTAAATGGAAGTGGGTAATTATTAGTGTGCGACCATTTATTTGTGCAGCAAGTCTGACAGATTAACTCACAGCAAGCAAGCCGCAATGGAATACTCAAAATCGATAATGAATATTATATCATATTTGCATAGATACACCACAATGATCGAATACACATTAACCTAATCCGAGCGACTTGGTAGAGGACATGCCGTGGGAAAGATGTGTGTGGTCTTGTTTCCTGAGCTTGGTTGCGAAATGGTCTTCGGCTAACCTTCCTGTACAAACACAATCATTTCGGCATACAACATTGAGCAGATGTGCTTGTATCCTCGTTGGAACATATTATTATGTCGATTACACGCTGAACACATTGCTTTAAAGGTTGTAATAACGACGTCGGCAATGACAATAACCATACGCCCTGTGATCATGCTAGTAACCGCATAACCATCGGAATGTCAGTATCTCATTGTCAATAAAACTATAAAGAAGTGTCGTTGATTATTTTGAAAATAATTCGACTGGTACCTCAACAGGTTCCCGCCAAATTGCATTAGAACTATTCGAGAGACTATTTCTTACCTTATACAGAAGTTGTAGTCTCCTCTTATTATAACATTCTTTCGTATTAACTGCCTAATATTATTCCTTTCTATACTGAAGTCAGGTATCGATATTCCAAGAGAGAAAAGAAGAGAAATTGAGTATTCTAAAACCAATTGGAGTAGAAACTGTTGCTATAATATGCAGCAGCATCCTCCAGCATGATTTATTACTACCTATTTAACATATTGATTTTCTTACATCGTACATGATTTTGCACGGGTTCTTTCCGGTTCAACAGTTTTTATATTCATAATTACCCATGCAGATGTTATTGCCGAATGTTATCATGGCAGGGGTCATAACCGGAACTCCCTGCTGGGTACTTAATGTTCCTGGTTTTATGATGGCATAAACGAGCTATCTGACGATTGCAAGCAGCGTGTGCCATCTTGTGAATGGCAAACTCGTTATAAAATATTCAGTAGATTGATGAAGTGGTTCTTAGGTGTAAGGTTCACGCAAACATACGGAAGTAAGTAGCCTGGACTAATCTATAGTATTCTGCATTTATCTTAGACCGGGTCGTCCAGCTATTCTTACTACCTATCGTTTGCTCAATAATCAAAAACAGTGGTGCATGCAGTTTCTGAGTAAATCACCATTCATACTACATACTGCTCGGCCGTGAACAGCATTTCTTGAATTAAGATGATTTTAATAAAATCGTGCACGTCGTAAGCCTACTTACGTTCTCTACCTAACCAAGCACAAATAAGAGTGTGGACTTTACATTGCATATTCCACCATTCACAATACGTTTATTGGGCCCGCCTGGATGCAGTGCGTGTGCCACTTGAATTGGTATTTAGCTATGATATGTTTCTGCCATTCCACCTTGTTTATACATTGTAACCTCTCCACTGGCTCCGTGTTTGAAACAGATGTGCCCTTAAACCAGAAGTGAGTCTAGTAAAAATTAAAAACAAACCAATCGCTCCTTTTCACCTACCTCTATCAATTTAGGTACTTTTCTAATGTAGAAAGGTTTTAATCAAATATCGATCTCATGAGTGCAATAACGTAATATCTGGATGGTACTGGATCGTGACATATTACATTATTCAAAAGTGTTTCTAAATTCTATCGTTGATTAACAGAAGGAACAATGGCCGGACAGACATGGACGGTATTTACTGTCCGTGGTGGTTCTCTCCCTCTCCCTCTCTCTCCCCCCCCCCCCCTCTCTCTCTCTCTCTCTCTCTCTCCCCCTCTGTCTCTCTCTCTCTCTCACTCTCCAATGAGTCTTTGGTTTCCCCGACCTCTTCGACATTTCATACGACCATCCATAGACCGCTTCTCCAGACTATCACCATCTCTTCTTGCCATATGCTCAAAATACTCCAGCATTCGTGTGTCTATGATGCTCAACAAGCTTAATGGATTTTGTTCTTTCAGGGAGATTCTATGTTTCAGGCTTTATATTAGCAAATTATTTTTCCGGAAAACAATTCTGATAAAACTACTCGCAATATATTTACTAAAATAATGATGTAAATAAATATATACTGATCAACTTTAGGGCAACGTTGCCTAGCTAGAACTAGATATTTCTCTGAATTTGTTTTAGCTCCTCTCGTGTCAACTTTGCAGTGGTCCTCAGACATGACTATTTGAATTTTTCCCGCCGGCTTGAGTATTAAATGGGTAGTAGTAAAGAAGTTACAGTTTTTACTTAGCCTGTGCCTATCTGCAGGCCTACCGAAGAGTTCTTTTAATATCTACCACTAGAATACTTACCACTAGAATGACTGGCTCGGCGGAAAAACAATTCAGTGGTAAAAAAAGTCTTCTAAAACTAAAATATCTTGAAACATATTTTCCATCAAAATGTGTAATTTTATCTGTGAAGTATTATTTTGAGCGCTTTCGGGCGCTGTTGACACCAAAGGGGTTAATACCAACACACCTTTTTAATAAGTCCTAAAATTCGTCTTCACTGTCCTTTGCTATCACAACTGTATCCACTATGACATGAAGTCTGACCTCCACTCCTTCCATACATACAAGAGACTCGTAGAAAAATGCACCTTTCCAGTTTAACCCTCAATCAAATGACGTCATAATCAACTATTCGATTTGCCATAATCAATTACGTAATGATGGACGTAGATAAGTTAGTCTCGAACGAATAATTGATGACGGACTACGAGTTGTTGTACACATTGTATGTTTTTACTGTATTCAATTAACAACCCACCCAAGTTAGTTTCAAATTATTCAACAGCTTATCAGTATAGCTTTCTGAAAATTGTTAGGCAGGATGTTCAGCGATCGATCAATCTCAACACAATCAACTCACGGGTGCAGCTTAGCTGTAGATGGGAGGGGCATAGCTACAACTGGATTCCACGAGTACAAAGAAATGCCCGTGCTTGTGTATCCGCGGCAGATAACCATATCATATGAGGATTCATATACGTAAAATTCGAAAACCACCGGAAAAGAAGGCATACATTCATATCTTCGTGAATCTGCTGTTCTAATACAGTACAACTCATAAATAACCTAGAATATTTCCAAAATAACAACTGAAAGATGTCAGTTAGTTAGAAATGCCGTAGGCACACTTGACAACATTCCAATCCAATTATTTTCAAAATATTCAACGGTAAGATTTCTTTATTTTGGGACCATGTTAAGTTATGTCTTACCTATTGTCCTACTGTATTGCGTTGGCATATTGTCAAGCGTGTTCGTACTTTCATGTGCCAAAGACATCACTGCACACCATTCCCACATCAACAACGCCTCATATCCCTCACAATGCTGGGCATATCAATCCATGAATCCATTTCCTCACTCGATCATATGACGTCATAACCAACTACGTGACGTGTAGGCGGACGTCATAATCATGACGTCATGACTGACTGGATATAGGCTGTCTTTAATGCGTAATAGTCTGACACGCTGTACTAATTGTATGTGTTTGCCATTTAATAAGCATTTTGTCGAATGCCTTAGGCAGCAACAGCGCCCAGTCTAATTAGTTTCAAAATAGTCAACAGGGTTTCCTGAATAGTTTTATGGAAATTGATAGTCAAGAAGTTCAAATATCGATTGATACTAAAACGGACGAGGTGTGGGTGGAGTTTAGATAGAGATGGCGAGGTACAGCTAAAACTAGAAAGCTTCATTAACCCATTAATGGGAAACATTTTACAGACAATGTAACATTCTGCTCAGAGAATGTCCATTTGCTGGCCAAGGGCTCTTTTTGTAAGTTTACAATTTATGAAAATAGCTTTATGAACAGTTCGTTTTGGCTGGCTTGACGGTCAAAGGGTTGCATGTCGAGATTTTTTAATCTTAGTCGGTGTCCATATGTAGACTATGAGATGGCTATTTTGGTGGATTTGCCGCATGAATGACTGGCACGGTTATACCGATAACTCGGGGATACAGAGCCAGTCATTCTGTTTGTGGATTGTATGGAGTGGTCTTCTCTTGACCTGCAAATGGGCATACGTCAAGACCACTGCATTGGGCGGCATGTCAGGGTTGGCCTTCAGAGTGTTAAGCTGGCATAGGAGCTATTAATTTTGTAGCCCTGGCCCACTACGCACAGTATCTAAGGACAACTTCGTACGAACAAGCATGGGTGAAAATCAACTTGCTAAATCTATATTAACCTTTAATACTGTGTTCACTTTTGTAACGCCAACTCTGCCCTATCTACATTCTCAAAATACGTATCCCAATCTCGTCATTTTTTATACTATTACTATTGTTATGACTATGTACATATTTATTTTTTCATATTTTCTATTATGTTAGTCGACTCTTGATTTACAAAAAAATAACTGTATTTGTTTGCAAGTGGGAGATGCACTAATTAGAAATATCTTACTGTGCTCCCACTTTAATAGCAACAATGAACCCTGTTTACGCCAAATCACTGCATATCATGAAGCGCAATACCTCTGATCCACCAACATTGTTTGCTCTGAATGTCTGTAATTAATAGAAAACATCAGCTTACAGTTATGTAACAATATTTATTTCAACATCAGTGAATGATAGCGTAATAGAGGGATCAACATATCACTAAACAATATTTATTTCAACATCAGTGAATGATAGCGTAATAGAGGGATCAACATATCACTATGCCATCGTCCATTTCTAGCTAAGCTCGCCCATTATGGTGTATTGCCAGAAACATATCGAATATGGAGTCTTCTGAAAAGATTATTTTACGAGTGACATTTTTAAGGTCATTTGACATCATTACAATATCGAGCTTGAAGCTATTGATGGCTGTATGTATTGATATTTTTTTATATTTCAGTTTGTCAGATCCCTGAATGAACTACACAAAGTGTTGATGTTGACCAACTGATGTGTGTTACGCCAGAGCTCATGGTTTTAGTAATGCACAAAAGTTCATGGTGACGCCGGCGAAAATGATCCTCTGTATGTAGATGTAGCAGTCTTGCAGAATGTCCATTTGCAGGTTCAGAGAAAACTAATTTTTAAATTTTACCACTGAAATCACTGGCTCGATAAATGAGCCACTCATATCAGTGCTAATTTGAAAAAAATAGTTTTCTCTTGGCCTGGAAATTGGTATTCAAAATGATTTTTTAAATTTTCTTGACCACATTTTCAGTGCCATTAAAAAGTTAATTCGCCTTTTCAATGAGCTTATACATTAACACGAACGGGCCACGCCATTTTGTTATGTGATTTATTCACGAAAAGGAATCCTTTATACATATTTGTCAGTGGAAATCAGTTAACAAATGTCGAATTGCTGTAGTTAAGCTGTCAATGTTAGGCTTACTGAGTGTACCGCAAAAAGTAGTAGGGTGTATTATCTGTGTCGGGATTTAAGCGAGTCGTTGAGCCGTTGATGCCATGGTTCTGGCAGATCCGTCAATGTATGTGCATCGGCTCTCTAGAAGAAGCTATGAAATCTAATTTATGGAATCAGAAACAAATATAAACTAATAATCTTAATGAATATGTACTCCTTCTTTCGGGAAACTAGACAGCATCTAGGTCCAATTAAACACTGTAGGGTGCGTTCTTTACCAATTCAGTTTGGGTGTAGTTTATACGACATCCTGCAACAGAATGAATCACTGTTTAGTGTCTTGTGTAACTTAGACGAAATTAAGGGATCCATTTCTAGCTTTGCACCGCCCATCTTTGGCTAAGCTCTGCCCACTCTTTGGGCGTCTTAAAGTCGATTTATAGACGTTTAAACTTGGCCTACCAGAATCCCATGTTCAAGTCAAGATGACTATGCAGGTAGGTTGTCGACCATTTTGAAACCAATTTGACTGTGTGGTCAACAGAACGTTTGTTAAATAGTACATTCATAGAAGACATACAATTCGTACACATGCCGCGTTTCTCTGGCATCGTGCCAGAGTATTGGATCCCAATTATGATTGTGACATCAACATATATGTGACGTAATTGAGTTTAAGTAAATCCATTATTGACGGATTGGATTAAACATAGACATGTCATGATGGTTACAATACATCGCTGCTGTCTGGAAAAGTCAACCAGCAAAGATTGGCCATGTGTCGCCTTGTGCCAATGATGCCAGAAATCATACCAGCCCAGTAGGGCATGACACGTGCTCTACTGTGGTCCAGAAAGCATAAAGCCAGGAGAGGACGTCATTGCATACATATTTTAAGCATGCTGCGAGGTGACATCATGAAAGTAAGCCAGTGTGGCCCCAAGGAAGCTAAAGGTTTTGGCCGAGGGCAAGACAGTGGTCAAAACTGAAGAAGGCTGAGTGTAGCTGCTGGGTGTTTCTACTACTACTACTACTACTACTACTACTACTACTACTACTACTACTACTACTACTACTACAGCCGCAGAATACAGTACTCGGAGCAGAATACCGTAATCAGACAGACAGACGTTATAATGAATGAAATTCGCACACGCACATATGCTTTCTGTAAGTAATACTGCATCTTAAGGAGCGGACATTACGTCTAAGCCACGATGCCTAAATAGAGGTTTAAGAAATGTCCGCTCCTTAAGTAAATCTTCACGAGGGAAAGTTAGATAACATATTAGACCCAGACAGCTTACTACATATTGTCACACCCACCAGGCAAGGCAAGCCTGTTTACCTCTCAACCTGTAAGTGAGAAGTCGCCAGATCCATCGTAATCATTAAGATGCCCCATCCTTTTTGAGACAATATTGTGAATAAACAAGGATCATTACTGTAAGCGCAAAGACGTGCCATAGACAACTTGACATTCATTTTATACAATCATGTATAATATTCGCAAAGCATAATATATGCAAATCTGTATTCCGCGGAGGCGCCGTTTAAATAATCTATTAGATATAATTTACTGTTCAGAATTGGTAATACACGTTTACATCTAGGGAAGGCGAAACGTGTACATTGACATATCTAATTCCTGGAAATGTAGAAATTACATTTCGCCATTTTGCATATCATTTAATACGCAATGAAATAACGTTGTGCTATCAACGCGCATATAAACATACGCAATGGTGGCCTTACCACACAATACCCGAGGCGAGCTTGACCGCAAATGGTTTCTTAAAGATACCCAGGTTCGGCTTTCAAGACCCTCCTGGATATGTGCCATTGCATCGCGGCATCCTACCCAAATTAATTACTTGATACACCATGTGTTCCAAAACATGTAAGCGTATCAAGCTGATCGAGATGGCGTACACGTACTCAGAGTGTTGACTACGAGTTTAAAGAAATCCTTCGTCCAAGGGCATACATTCAACATGTTCGTGTACACGCACGCACGCAGACGGAAAGATCACAGTGGCCGTTCTGGATCAAGCCTTGCCAGGGCCGGTGGCAAAGACTATTTGTGGAGGTTGGTGGAAGCGAAAGGCAACACAAGGGGGTGGGGGGGGGGGTGGGGGTTGTATCCGGGTCTTCCCGGGAAATGTAGATGCTCACAGATTGGATCATGGGATCTCATGGCCTTCTAGAGTTAAATATGGACCGTCAGTTAGCTGTTAAATTATTCTTTTTTTAGCCATTAATTCCATTTGTTTCTGTTCACCCAATGGTTTAGTCACTCAGCTGTGAAAACAGGACTGGATAAAAAAAATCTGAATGAACAAAGAAAATGAAATTAGATAGCTAAACATAGACTAATTTAACACCCAACTGAAGGGCCATATTTACCTCTGCAAGTGCATGTGGTGCCATCTGAGAGCATCTAGAAAATAAAAAATAATATTAAAATGTAATACGATCAGGAACCATCTGACTACTAAAACATCAGAAAAGTCTAACAAAACACTTTAATAAGAATAATACTGAAACAATATGTAATGGACAAATAAGCCTCACTACAGAGATGCACATATGGTTATGTGGTCATACTGTCACACGGTTATATTGTACATATTCCATACAAAGAATGTCGTTTTTATGAAACCAAAAATAAAAGTAATCATAACTATGGTTATTTTATGCTGCAGAACATAACACATCGCCAGGTGTGTACCATATCCCGTTATGCAGTTTCTCTCTTTAGAAACGAAAATAGGTCTCTGGGCATCATGCCCATGCAGCTATTCCCGTTTGTAAAAAGAGAAACAGCATAACACACTTTTATCACTCAAAACAAGATCTTGATAGAAAGAAAATTGGGGGATAGTCAAGATCTGGTCTTATCCACGTTGTTAAATGGCGACAGGAGGGGGTTTAACCCCTCTTGTGTCAACTGAGACTATTTTTGTAAATTTACCAATGAATTTATTTTCGCCGGCTTGACGATCAAATGGATAATGGTAAAGACAATTTTAGTTTTTGCTTAGACAATGTCTATCCACAGGCCGAGAGATGATTATTTTTGAAAATTTACCACTGGAATGACTTGCTCGATTACCGAGCCAGTCATTCCAGTGGGAACTATTAAAAAATACTCGTCTCTTGGCTTTTCAAATAGCCAAGTATCAATATTAGTTCGGCCATTAAAGCGTTAAGTTGACACAAGAGAGGTTAAAGACTGCTGCATGTAAACAATAGGCACAGATGATGGCAGACATTGCATCTCCACCACTGTTGTATTTTCCCATGCCATAACAACCATTGTGTGTCTGTTTTGTTTAGTCGTACCTCATATGAATTCGTGCCATCTTGCTGGGATGTTTATATTTGTGCACAATTCATAGAAGGAATCGAGTATTGAAGAATTGATATGCGATTTCCCAATATGATGTCACATGCGACATTTTGTGATAGTGACGTTTCTCATCGGTATGGCTATGACCAGATGGTGAAACCATCATGAGCTCTCCACTAGCAGCTCACGCGGCAATGAGGGATTCAAGTTTCTCAGTCGATTATCTGACGTAATAATCAACTACGTCACAGGTAGTCTGACATCGGAATCAATTACGGCATTAACGGCACGATATAGTTTGCCACAAATGGTTAATAGTCCGACAAATTGTATGACGTGTACGGCTTTACTATTTAATGAACATGATGTTGAATATTTTGAAACGAATTTGTCTCGGTGCAGTTGCTGCAATAGGAAGCAGCAGCATGCTTTCAAATTAATTTCAATATATTCAACAAATTGCCTGTGTAGTTTTCTGCAAAGTGAAATTCAGAGAGTGTATGGATCGACTAATCCAAACTATCGCAACGCGTGGCTGGATCATAGCTAGAGATAGCCGTGGCATAGCTAAAACTGGAGTCATCCATTGCCTGATCCTATCTAATGTTCTTCACCCAGACAACCGCTGTGTTTGACACCCTCGAACATCGCCACAACCATTTGAGTTCGCTGTCGCAACGCTGTCTCAACGTGACACGTTCGCGGTCTAACTAGTTCATTTGAAAGGGAAACTCTGGGAAGAGACTGCGATTACTATAACACTGATATCACATCCATCCAAGAAAAAAGTATCCACTCACTCAAATCACCACCTGGCCATAAATTAATTCTACGCAAGCAGAAATAATCCACCCACCGATGTCTAGAATATACAAGTGCACCAAGACTGATGGGCAATGTCCTGAATTGTGCATACATCGGCGGACGAATTTCAATTATGCTCAACACAGATATCCGAAATAAGTGATCTTTCAAATACACGTTAAGAATAGATTTAGTGCACGGACACTGTAGATGGTATGTTGTGTGTATTTTATACTATGCTATTTCTGCGTATGTCCGCTCTCAGACCGAGTATTGCTCACCAGACTGGTATATTAAAAAATATCGAGCGACAAATAGCCTCGGGGTATATTTTCACACCAAAATGACAAGATTGAATGCAATCAACCAAATTCCATCTTTAGAATTATATTGCATTTTGAAGAAGGGTGGGACTGACAGAGAATAATGCGTACGTGCGTGCGTGTGTGCGTGTGTCTATGTGTAGGTATGTGTGCTTGCGTGCGTGCGTACGTGCGTGCGTGCGAGCGAGCGTGCGTGCGTGCGTGCCTGCGTGCGTGCGTGCGTGCGTGCGTGCGTGCGTGCGTGCGTGCGTGCGTGCGTGCGTGCGTGCGTGTGTGCGTGTGTGCGTGCGTGCGTGTGTGTGCGTGCGTGCGTGCGTGAGTGTGTGTGTGTAGAGGTGTGTGCGTGCGTGTGTGTGTGTGTGTGTGTGGGTATGTGTGTGTGTGCGTGCGTGCGTGCGTGCGTGCGTGCGTGCGTGCGTGCGTGCGTGCGTGCGTGCGTGCGTGCGTGCGTGCGTGCGTGCGGGTGGGTGGGTGTGTGTGTGTGTGTGTGCGTGCAAGCGCGTGCGTGCCTGCGTACATGTGCCTGCGTACATGTGTGCCTGCGTCCATGCATCCGTGCGTGCGTGCGTGTGTTTTCGGAGCTGCATCTCGAAAACTGCTAATCCAAGCTGACTCAAGTTTAAACACAACAAAGGAACTTGTTATGTAGGAGGACCTTTGTTGTGAACAAATTGTGCAGTGTGACAAAATCAGGAGGGTGAGGGTCTGCAACCTTAAATTTTATTCTGCCCGTTGGTGTATTTAGGGTACACATACGCACAGACAGACGGGCTGACGGTCGGGCGGGCGGGCGGGCAGGCATGCAGGCAGGCAGACAGAGAGACAGACAAACAAACCCGATCACCCTCTTCCCCAGTAAATGATTGTCTATGTCTGGAAGCTGTGAGGATTGTGACTCATGAAATTGGGTCAGAAACAGATACGGTTATTTGGTGATACTGTAATTGCAGGTAATCTATTGTGCTGGCATTGGCACTGTGTATGGTTTGGCACATTATCAATAACGCAATGATTAGACAAACAATAAGGTTATGCATAATGCTGTAGCTCACGGGCGTACGCGCTGGTACATTATATTGCTCTGCTCCGTTGCCCCACATGTACAGGATGCGCGGCAGGGCCGGTTAGCTTTAGTTCTCGGGGTTACGGATCCTGTATCGCGACTCTCCGGAAGGCTTCTGGAGCCGGTGGAACGGTAACGTTCCAGCGGGGCCGTGCGACCATTGCCGCCGAGATTGAACCTCAAGGACTCAACTCGGTCAATAGCGTAATTTAAAAGTAAATAACTACACAAACAATGGTACTCGTTTGCTAGTAAATGGACAAAATAATACAGTACATAGAACCAAACTGGTGTTCTTTCTACGTGGGCTCGCCGATGGTACCTCAAAGATTCGTAAATCCAGCGAGGTATCCCCGCAAGGGAGCATCCTAACGAGGCTACTTAAATAGTTTAATTTAAACCCCTAACACACACACACTAATTTTGTTGCGAGAGGAAAGTGTCTCGCGTGGGCCTCCGTCACAGAGAAATGCCTTCAACGCTGAGCAGAGGAAAAGAGCTGGCAAAAAGGGCCACTCTTTTGTTCAACCAAAATGTTATGTGCCATGGTCAATCCTAGTGAGATTATAATTAGTGCGATGCACACTGGTTCACGTGACGACGGGACGGATGATTTCCGAAGAATTCATAGTCCACCGTCTTATGTAGGTCCAAAGATACTGCATTGGTAGTTGCCGCTTTTATTTATGCAGGCCTTCTGCTTAATTATATCGTATCATTTAGCTGTTAGATATGCATCTGAGGTTTGGCCGCAAGTGGCAGGGATTCCTACCTATCTTTTGACACATAGGTCTAACTGGTGAAGATCCCCAGCTTCCCGAAGGTCACCCCGCATAGCATTTTCCTCAGAAAGACAGCGCGCCGACATGTTACGGAGCGACAGCTCCCGAATCATATGACGATCTGGCCACGTATCGCACCGAAACCACATATAACATCTCTAGGACAATTTACAGTTCAAGCAAGCAATTTAAAAAGCACAATAGTAATTCATGTTGGGAGTAAGAGGAAGATATCCATCGCTAGTGACCTTCCCGTGAGGGCGTGATGGGTTCTCAGACCGGACCCAGTCACCATATCGAGTTGGATGAAGATCTGCGTCTCATCCGTCACCCGTGTGTTACGGAACTAACATTTTACCTGTCATTAGGGTTAAGTTCCAGAATGCCCAGAGATGCACATCAGGTCAGGGTTACATACTATAATTTCTTTTTGCAGTGCTTCCTACCTTGGCGGGTGTATCTAAACTAACTGGCATCCGAAGATACAGTGGGGGTGTATGTGAAATTGGCACTTTAGTTTTCACTGCTCGGAAACCCCAATAGTTTCCCAGAGTCGGATCCTGCCAACGTGTCGACTGGGAGCCCAGAAAATTATTACGCTTTGCGGCTGGAGGAGCATAGAAAGAGACAATCCCTCATATTAATAAGAGGCCCTAAGGTATTTGGCCAATTTATACCATCTAGCCGGTGTGTGGTGTTACATATCTGCTACAGCCAGAAAAGAGGCGTACACAATGCGGATCTTACAGAGAGATTGTCCCTAGCCACTTTAAACCTATCCTATCGAGCTAGAATAGCCAGGGTTGGTCGGTCACATGTCAGGCTCGAGCGATGTGAGCATGATCAGGGACCTCAGTGTAAAATTGATGCTGGAGGAAATAGTGATGCGGATATAATGTTGCTGTATAGTATAGCCTAGCGTGTTGCGTCCTAGAGTGTTTATATAAACAAAACAAAATAACTAGGATGGCTACTTGCCACATACATAACTAACTAGTACAGTGCTAACAGTATATCAGGTCATAGAACGTTGCGGTGCTTGGTAGTTGTAAGTACACCGAAATAAAGATAGTATGTATGGTATGAAACAGAAAATATAAAAATGCGGTCTCATGACCGAGACGGTACCTATTAGTCATCAATACCTATCACGGAAATAATGGGTAGGACAATAGTATAGTTACTTGAGTACCCATTGGTCGTCGATATGGTAAGAGTTCATAAATCACCATGGTTGGTGCGCCACAGATGAGTAGCCCGAGGTGGCACGATTTCGAAGTTGTTGGGAAGTTGATGCGGCTTACTCTTAAGACGGCGAAGAAGAACAGCTGTAGAGAGTGCCCGTTAGATAGTCAGAATACCTAATACATGAATTTACACAGTAAATTGAATGTGTCCGTCCGGCGACAGTAGTTTGAAAGTTGTCCGTAACATAGAGGGCTACAGTTGTAATTAAATATTGCTTTACATAACTGGGTACACCACGCAGGATACATCGCGTAGCTCTTGCGGTGTACCGGGCAGAGTCCCACCAGACTGTGGCCCAAAAGTTAATTAAAACACAAGACATGCTGCGTGGAAGTTTGATATCACTGTTCAGTGTGGTCCAGAAGATCCGGCGAGTTATCCACCAAGAATCACGGTGGCTCTACATCCTGTAGAATTTACATCAGGCCCGCAAGGCCCATCCGCAAGGAAGATCCTCTGTGAGTGTTCCGGATAGGGAGTTCTTCTTATTTGGTTAGTTGCCCTCCGATGGCCGTCCGAGAGCTTACATAAACTGGTGATTGCGGATCCAAGCTTGCTCGCCGGCGCAGGAGATCGGAATTCCAAAGGGAACAGCTGCGGTGTAGGATGCCACGGGCAGTAAGTAGTTAGCCCACGTCTAGCACTGCGCTGGTCCAGCAACCTTGCTGTCGGCTGTTCCTCGCCGAAGTTCTCCCGATTCTTGATTTTTGGCTTTATTTATACTACTCGTGACGCCAGAGGCAAGACGTACCCAGCCCCAGCCAATCAGCGGGCGAGTAGTAGCCAATCAGCGTGCAGCCAGAAAGGTTGACGTGGCGATTACATGATTTTAGTGAGCTATTTGTAGATAACTCGGCCATTTCTGGTCCGATTTTAAAAAGGTAAAAGGTTTTGAAATCCTCGTTTCACCTTGATCTTGATCGGAACCAGGAACGACGAGATTGGAGTGCTTTGAAGAAATCACAAGTACCAACTCTGTACACTATAAGCATATACTCTCTCCCAATACTGACACATGTTACCAGGTAAGCTCTGACGCGCGCGCATGCGTGCTATGCGTTCTTACGTTTTACATAAACATCTCGTATATGGCTCTATACACGCGTACTATCCTATTCAGGGTGGGGGAGCATGCTTGGAACGTACCCGGAGCCGTCATCCCGTACCCAGCCTAACTGGGACGGTCCATACACGTCCGGCCGATCCGCGCTACACCACCATAGGAACTCCTTAGAAAGAAGTCAGAGCGATATTGTGTGATGTTTGTTGCATTTGAGCGCTGACTTCAAATTCTCCTGTGTAAAGAAAGTTAGACGATGCCAAGAATAGCAGCGAAGGTACAACGGCCTCTTGCTGATGAAGGGAAACATGTATATGAAGCTGTAGCAGTGGTAGTATACTTGGTGGACGTTGAATAAATACAATCGTGTTTATTATTTAATAAACATGCTGTTAAATATTTTGAAACGAATTTGACTGGGCACTATCCTTGGCATGGGCAGTAACACCTCCCAGTTAAATTAGTTTCAACATATTCAACAACTTAACCCGTATAAGTTTCTGGAAATTGAGCCAGGGAGTTCAGGCAACGATCGATCCCACCATGGGCGAAGTGTGGGCGGAGCTTAGCCAGAGATGGGCGGGACATAGCTAAAAGTGGATTCCTCCACTCATCGTGACGCCGTTGTACTGGCAAGTACACATTCTTGAAATTGTATTTAGAGCAAGATTCAGAGGTTATTTTTCAAACATTTGGATCGCAAAATGTGCATGCGAAATCATGATTAATATAAGTCACGCGTCATTGAACGTTTGGAAAAATAATTTAGCTGGAAACTGTTGCTGCCTATGGTACGCACCTGTTATTATTGCCTTTCGATATTTAACTGTTCACATGATGAGGGACTTGGAATTGAGATACGAATTTCTTCGTCGTTCAAATAGTTATTAAGATATAGTTTTCGTATTTTAAAATATCTTGTGTATAACACCCGCATGGTGGTGGGTTGGGGGGATTGGGGTGGGTGGGTAGTGGTGGGTTGTCGAGGGGATGGGGGGTGTTTATAGCGTACTCGTCGTGAGTAACGGCTAAGCGCACTAAGGTTAATCTTGAAAAAGATTCATGGCATGGGTATTGGCAGATTAAGATGGCTAAGACCAAGAGCATTGAACTTTGTATTAGAGCGCGATGTAAATACATAATGTGTTCTCGATTGCTATGCACATTATCCAACCATTTAACACGCAAGGCGACCCAAAACAGCTTCTGCAGTGATCTTCATAAATGCCCATTAATTTGCAGACCACTTGAAAAATCTATCAGGAGAATGACTAATTGATAACCATGCCAGTCATTCCAGTAAACGATTTTCAATCTTCTCTTGGTCAGCAAATTGGCATCTTCTATAAGAATATTGAAATCCCAAATTTGATGGTTAAAAAGTTAATTAGGGATTCACCAAGCATATTCTATCGTTAAAGGTTTATTACACGCGCACAATGGTTAACTGAGGAACTCGCTGTTGCGTAGCTGATATAAATCAACATAGTAATTACAACGACTGTAGATTTATAGCAGATACGCTGACTTTGGTAGGCGATTTGACATCCCTAGCAGGTATTGTCGCTAGTCAATACGGAGCCTTTCGACTCGTTAACTATTCTGCAGGAAATACGATTTTTACTCGTCCGCTGGGAGCGGTTCTTGGCAGAAATGTGGCAGTTGGTGCCTGATTTGTGAGGTGAGTATGGTAGAAGGATTGATGGACGCCACTCGAGGCGAACCGTTAATTCAAACATTGCTTGTAATGCAATATGATCCATAGATATCGTATATACTGGCTAGATGTCCCATGTGCATACCCTCAATATGGGGCTAGTTGTCGACCGCCGAGTTCAGTAAATCACATTTGCGCACGACCGGGTATTCAATTAGTGGCAGACGCAGACGATCAGTGGCATACATAGCCTTCAAACAGGACTAAATTATCTTTAGGTAATTTGTAGAGAAATTGAACTTACGCAAATTCATATATTTTTATCAGAAATAAATTTGTATTGCCTATATTAATCTAACACCGTATTCGAATACGTAATGGGTTTAGTAAAAAAAAACCCATCAATTTAGAGACTATGCATCTCGTGAGAGACATCTCGTGAGAGAATACTGAACTCTGAAATGCAGGTTTTGAGAGGGTCTTGACCGATCGAGCCATTATATATGATATCTATAGTATGGTAATCGTCGGCATTGTACTTTTGCTGGACTATTTGTTGCTATTTCATAAACAGATAGTGACTATATTCCGTTTTGGTTCATATTTGAAAGGGAAAAGAATAAAGAAAAGATTATATTTGAAAATGTATCACTGAAATGACCGGCTAGATAACAGAGCCAGCCATTCCAGTAATACATTTTTTTAAATAATGTTATCTTCGTCTGAAAATAGGCACTTCTATGGTAACATTAGTTACGTATTCTCGACGCAGTCCACGCAGTAAATAGATAGTAGCTCGGTTCCTTTGGATTCCATGGTCGACAGGGATGGATCAAACCGATAGCTTATTAACTATGCGTCGATAGGTGGACCTATTAGGACAGACTTATTAAATAGAAGGTCGTCAGCTATATTGAGAAAATATGGTGTAATCTACGACATCTATGCTTTCCAAAAGCATCAAGTTGCAAATATTAGACTGATATACTGTTGTCTATTTTGATACCAAATTAATATGAAATTGTTGCTTCAAAATTGCTGGAGGCAACAACTGCTTCCACTCAAATTAGTTGCAAAATTATTAACATTTGCTTTCCTGAATTGATCCTCTGCGATTGTTACTAGTCGTTTTGTTACCAAGGTCTTCCCAGACTATGACAGTGAAGCTAACATATGGGTAATTTCTCAAAACGTGTTCAATGACTTTTGTGCTGAGCAATGAAATTTACTAGTAATTACATTTATAAAACGTGTTAATGTACTTATCTCTCTGAGGGCAACTGGATAACAGAATAAAACATGTTGATGCGAATTTACTCTTCTCGACACCGTAATGTTTTCCTTAATTCCGATGATTGATAAAAAAATAAATTATTACATTTCAGAACAAATGACGTGTTTTGTCGTCACTGGAATACGAATTAGACACAGCTCTGAGATACAATATTCTAACAAGCCCTTTAAGGTTAGAGCTACTTTAATTCTAAAAATGGATACATCAACGTGGCGCTAAAGTAAGCTGGTATTGTGGGCCACCTGAATACCACTCCATCCATCAGATAACACGGATTGCTTTTTTAAAGCGATTGCAATAATTACAATTTGGCTATTGCAACAGGTGGCTGCCAAATTAGTTTCAGCATATTCAACAGCCTACTTCATACTATCATTGAAAAGTATGGTAAGCCAGTGATCAAAACTTAATGTTGCTTTAAATACATACAAGTGTGGTGATAGGGATTGCGATCCTGTTAAATTCATATGAAAAGACAACAATTGATAAATTCATTCGGTAATATATACAGGCTTTTTCAGCCGAGAACGAAAATAATATATTGCCAGATTTCTGATGGAAAGAGAAAGGAGTGAGAGCGAGAGGCATGGTCGGAGGGCCGGGAAGAGCGGGAAAAGGGCGGGAGTAAATCATATGCGGAAAGATGTGGTGAAGATAGTAATAGAGAGAGAAAGATAAAGAGAAAGAGAGGGTGAGAGAGAGAGAGAGAGAGTGAGAGAGAGAGAGAAAGAGAGATGGAGGGAGGGAGGGAGTGAGGGATAGAGGGAAGGAGGGAGAGAGAGAGAGGGAGAGAGAGAGAGGGGGAGAGAGAGAAAGAGGGAGGGAGGGAGGAGGGAGGGAGAGAGAGAGAAAAAGAGAAACAGAGAGAGAGAGAGAGAGAGAGAGGATAGAGAGAGAGAGAGAAGAGAGAGAAAGAGAGAGAGAGAGAGAATGCACATTAGACGATCAAAGAAAGGAATATATATATATATATATATATATATATATATATATATATATATATATATATATATATCGAGAGACAGAGACAGAGAGAGAAGAGACAGAGCGCGAGAGAGAGAGAGCGCGGAGAGAGAGAGAGATAGAGAGAGAGGGGGAGAGAGAGCGGTAAGAGAAAGAGAGCGAGAGAGAGAGCGTGCGAGAGAGAGAGACAGAGAGAGAGAGAGAGAGAGAGAGAGAGAGAGAGAGAGAGAAAGAGAGAGGGAGGGGGGCAGAGAGGGGAGAGTGGAGAGAGAGAAAAAGAGAGAGGGAGGGAGAGAGAGCGATAAAAGAGTGAGTGCGGCAGAGAGAGAGAGAGAGAGAGAGAGAGAGAGAGAGAGAGAGAGAGAGAGATAGAGAGAGAGAGGGAAAGGAGAGCGAGAGAGCGGTAAGAGAAAGAGAGCGAGGGAGACAGAGAGAGAGAGAGAGAGAGAGAGAGAGGGAGGGAGGAGGGTGAGGGGGGTGAGGTGAGGGGGTGAGGGAGGGAGGGAGGGAGAGAGGGAGGGAGGGAGGGAGGGAAGCAGAGAGAGAGAGAGAGATAGAGAGAGAAAGAGAGAGAGAGAGAGAGAGAGAGAGCGGTAAGAGAACGAGAGCGCGGTAGAGAGCGAAAGAGAGAGACAGAGAGAGAGAGAGAGAGAGAGAGAGAGAGAGAGAGAGAGAGAGAGAGAGAGAGAGAGAGAGAGAGAAAGAGAGATAGAGAGAGAGAGAGAGAAAGAGAGCGAGAGAGCGGTAAGAAAGAGAAAGAGAAAGAAAGCGAGGGAGACAGAGAGAGAGAGAGAGAGAGAGAGAGAGAGAGAGAGAGAGAGAGAGAGAGAGAGAGAGAAAGAGTGAGAGAGAGAGAAAGAGAG